>LR750894.1:0-245852 GCA_902729485.2 Mus minutoides | reverse complement strand
CTAGTTGGCCATCAGTGGGAAGAGAGGCCCCTTGGTTACGCAGACTTTATATGCCCCAATACAGGGGAACGCCGGGGCCAGGGGGTGGGAGCGGGTGGGTAGGGTAGCAGGGCCGGGAGGGGGGAGGATATAGGGAACTTCCTGGATAACACTTGAAATGTAAATGAAGAACATATCTAATAAAAGTTGAAAAAAAATGATGACTTCATGAAATTTTCAGGCAAATGAGTGGAACTAGAAAATATCATCTGGAGTGAGGTAACCAAGACCGAAATGGATGCACATGGTATGTACTCACGGATAAGTAGATATTAGCCCCCAAATTTCAGAATACCCATGATAAAACTCACAGACCATAAGACGATTATGAAGAAGGAAGACCAAAATTTGGATGCTTCAATCCTACTTAGGAGGGGGAACAAAATAATCATGGGAGGTAGAGGAAGAGATGGACCTGGCAGGGAAGGAGAAAGGCAAGGGAAAAACGTAGGGAAGGGGGCAGGATCAGGTATGGGAAGAGACAGGAGAGATGTCCAGAGGGTTAGGAAAATGAATAGAAATATGTAGCAGTGGGGTGTAGGGAATGGGGGAACCACTAGAAAGTCTCAGAAGCCATGGAAGTGAGAGGTTCTCAAGACCTAATGGAGATGACATTAGCCAAAATACCCAACAGAGTGGAGATAGAACCTGTAAAGACCATCTCCAGTTAATAGGCATGGCCCCCAGTTGAGGAATGGGGCCACCCACACATCTAAAAAATTTTAACCCAGAACTGGTCCTGTCTAATTGAAATGCAGAAACAGGGCTGGAGAGAAGGCTCAGCGGTTAATAACAGATTGCTCTTCTTAAGGTCCTGAGTTCAAATCCTAGCAACCACGTGATGGCTCACAACCATCCGTAATGAGATCTGATGCCCTTTTCTGGGTGTCTGAAAACAGCTACAGTGTACTTATATAATAAATAAATAAACCTTTGAAATGCAGGAACAGAAACAAAGGGAGCAGAGATTGAAGGAAAGGCCACCCAGAGACAGCCCCACCTTTGGATCCATCCCATTGTAGACACCAATCCCCAACACTATTGCTGATGCTAAGAAGTGCTTGCTGACAGGTCCTTGGTATAGCTGATCTCCGAGAAGCTCTGCCAGTACCTGACTAATATATTTACAGATACAGATACAGATGCTCACAACCAACCATTGGACTGAGCCTGGGGACTGAGCCTGGGGACTCTTCCAAGGGAAGAGTTAGGGGAAGGACTGAAGTAGCTGAAGGGAATTGCAGCTATAGGAACAATAATATCAACTAACTGAAACCCCCAGAGCTCTCAGGGACTAAACCACCAACCAAACAGTATACATGGATCCATGGCTCCAGTTTCATATGTCGTAGAGGATTGCCTTATTTGGCATCAGTGGGAAGGGAGGCCCTTTGTCCTGTGGAGGCTTGAATTCCCATCATAGAGGGATGCTAGAGGGGTGAGGTGAGAGTGGGTGAGGGAGCACCCTCTTAGAGCCCAAGGGGAGGAGGGATAGGATGGGAGGTTTTGGAAGGGGGACCTGGAAGTGGGACAGCATTTGAAATGAAAATAAATAAAATAACCAATAAAAGAGTGTAAGATTTTAAAAATATTGGAAATTACAATGAATATGTGACATTTAAAAATACATATTTTAGGTAGCATAAGCCATTACCTTTTAAATTCTGTTTGCTAGTTGGAAACAGTTTTTGAGAGGAAGAGGGGAAATACTTTTAAATATGATATGTGTTCTTATCTAGATGTGTTTAGCATTGAACCTTACAATAACTATCTCCTTAAAAATGCAATTACAATCACTCAGCAAAGCAGAAACTCAGCATGCAGAGCCATCTGTTTTTTCTATAAGTATTGTCTGGTTTTGCTTTAGTTTGTTTGAACTGTTGAAACAAAGTACCATGGGACGAGTAGCTTATAAGCAACAGAAACTTGCTAATAGATAAGTTTTACTTTTTAATTGTTACTTAACTTATGAATCTGAGAGATCAAATAGACATTTGTGGGGTTTTTGCAGGTGTCCGGCCAGCGGTGATCTGTAAAGAGGTAGGAAAGAAAACCCAGTTCAAATTGATTCCATCAAACCTGGTACAAATGCCAGGTGGTCTATTGGTAGTATATTTAAACACAATACAATTTGGGAAAAAAATCCTGATGTAATGCAATCCCTGTTGCACAAGGAAGTGTTAATGACATCAACACTCAACTCAGAGTACATGTGATTTCTTCCAAGAAGACAGGTCCTGGAGATAGGCTACCTGTATTAGCTTAAGGGGCTAGAGAAGGATCTGGTCTGGGTCACACAGATCATGGAGGCCATCTGGGCTTTTTAGCCACTTCTGGTCCTAGTTGTGGAAGTTTCCAGGAGCCCCTGGATGTAAAGGTCATTTAGATTATTGGCCACATCTGGTTCTGGTTTCAGGGTCTTGATATGTGGCCCAACAGATATTCAGATCATTAGGCAATTAATCACCTCCAATTCCCAGCTTCTTGGGTCCTCCCCTTCAAAAGAACAATCCTGGATGCTTAACATTCCTGGTTTCCCTGCAGATCTATGGGTAGAATATCCTTAGTCCTCCCAAGAGACAAATTTTACTTCTTCAACTCTAATAATTTTGCGTGAGTTTTGTGCCAGCCTTTCCATTAAACATCCAAGGCAGGGAGCCATAATGCCCCTTATGTCACTTTCAAATGTAAACCACAGTAACTTGGTTGTTAGCATCCATATCTGCAAAATACATTTGTACAACTGTCTCTTTTTGAAGAGGATGGGGAGGTTGATGCCTGGATGAGAAGGCAAGCTGTGAGGAGATTACTTCTACATGTCACTGCTTTCTATATGTAAGTACTGGGTTATCCAGACTTTAGTTGACTCAGAGAAAACCTGTGGGGCCAGCTGAGCTTGACATTAGTATGTGTGGTGGTTTGAATATGGTTGGCCCAGGGAGTCACACTATCAGTAGGTGGTGTGGCCTTGTTGCAGGAAATGTGTGTCACTGTGGGCTTTGAGACCCTCCTCCCCTTTTTGCCTTCAGAACAAGATGTTGAACTCTCAGCTCCTCCAGCATCGTGCCTGCCTGGATAGTGCCATGCTTCCCATCATAATGAAAATGGACTGAACCTCAGAACTAGTAAGCCAGCCCCAATTAAATGTCCTTTATAAGAGTTGCCTTGGTAACGGTGTCTCTTTACAGCAATAAAAAGACAGTGTGGGATCTATCTCCTCTAAAATGCCCCGACTTCCCCCTGGGCCTGGAATTGTGCTTGTCCAGCAGTGATTCCTGAGAGATGCAGGATTAGTATCACCTGGAGCATTTTAAGAACCAGTGGATTCAGGCACTCAGGGCATGAAATTAACTTTAACTAGTAAGTTTTCAACAGCCTTAATTTGGGGTGGAGAGATATAATAAGACACATTGTACACTGAGGAATCCTAAAGAGTTGAAAAGAGTAGGGTTCATCACTAGTTGATTTGATCTAACTTACAGTAAAATCAATCCAAAGCATAGATTATTTGATCTCATCTTCAGTAAAAATAGCCAACCCAAGGAATGCCTAAACATTATAGTGAATTTGAAATGCTTTTTTGCTTGGTAGGATGTGAAAAAATGAGATGGGAACAAACTTTGGTTTCTAGGAGAGATGCTAGTTAGCAGTAGAAATATGGTCCAGGAGTGGAGTCAAAGGAGGAAAATTCTTAGTGCTTATGAGAACACTCTAAGAAAATAAGAGTCTTGTGACCTCTGTTTCCTTAAAAAATGGAATTGTTCTTGGAATATATATTCATATTCCCCCCCAGGTATAGCAGACAGGAGTGAGTTTACTTCAGATTCCTTCAGATTGCTTGCCACAGTTATTCAATTACATGTTCATGTGCCTCTATGGAAAACACATTTTTTTTTGTCATCTACAGCTTGTCCTTGTGATTGTATACAGTCTGGACACATGAAAACTTTACTCTCATGACCTTTATTATTCCTTGGAGTACAAACTGCCTGAGACTCTGAATAAAGTTGGCTAATGAGTCAGGCGGTGGTCACATGCCTTTAATCCCAGCTCTGGGGATCTCTGAATTCAAGGCCAGTCTGATATATAGAGTTAGTTTCTGGACAGCCGTAACTACCCCCCAAAATCCCAGTTTCATAAAACAAAAAACAAAAACAAAAATAAAAGCTGGGGATTGCATGAGACTTTAGTCTACCTCATTCATCAGCTTTAATCTCCCATGTCCCACTGCTTCTAGAGCAGTGACAGCAGGCATACATGTGCCATTCCAAAGGGAGGAAGATCTGTGAATTAGTAAATGGTCTCCAGAACTTCCAGACTTTTTCCATCTAAGTTGGCTCAAGGTCTTGCCCTGATAGTTTCTGAAAATACCTATTAAAACTCTTGAGTGTGGTAATTTGTTCTCCAACACTGCAGGAGCCTCAGCTAGTGGAGATGCTCTATGAAGAAATAAGGTCCTAGTGGGATCTTCATCAAACCCATTCATTCATATACTTGTCTGAGAATGGTCTCTTTACTATTGATTCTTCTGAGGCAAGAATGAAGCTGAATACCTCCTGAGTATCTTATAGTTTCAGCTTTCAAGAAATAACTTTTTCAATGTTCACTTTCTATCTTAAAGGATGGCCATTCTCAGAAAAGTATCACACTACTAGCAATTATAGTTATTATAGTCATCATTGTTAAATTAAAAACTAGTAGATGGCTTCCTGAACATCATCAAAAACTTTGCCCTTCTTTATATAATGTGCATAAGAATCATTCAAGGATCTATTTCCAGTGCAGATTATGAGTCCAATCTAGCTTGTGATTGAATCTGAAAGGAATAGTACTGGACCGCATTGTGAGGAGCCAGGATAGAAGAACTGAGAACCGTATGATCTTTTCCCAGTGTAAAAGATTAAAGGTAAAGCATCACTTACTCCTGTGACTATCAAGAAGCTATTATCTTCTTGTCACAGTTTCTCTGGCTAAAGGACCCCCAGCGGTATAATTGTGGCTTCACTCCCTCCCTTTGCTTGCGTGCAGTATCATTTCTACTGAACATATGCCTAGAGACAAACAAAGAAGCAGGGATGTCTGGCCTGCCCTAGACTCAAAATCAGAAATCAATTTTGATTAATAATGGAATCATTAAGCTTCTAATTTAACTTGCAGACACATCTTCAAGCCAACTTCTTTTATTCTGTAGAGCTCTGTCAGAAGTATCTTGCCAGTCAAACAGTGGGAGAGAAATAATGATGCCATCATGCAGGTGAATACTAGGAGGCAGACAGATGATCCTTTTTAAACAGCTAGGAAATTATGCCATGATGTTCAGATTTAATTCAACCAGATTTGCTGGGGCAGAAGGCCTAATTGCCAATTAAGACTAAGTGCTGACACTTATTAGGTACTGAGAATTAGAAATGAGGGACTTTTAAAAAATATAAATGTTTCTATTAATCCTTTCAGAGTTTCAAACATGCATACAATATATTTTGATTCAAATTCACTTCAGCTTCTCCTCCTAACTCCTTTCAGATCCATTCCCCACTCTTCTACTCCTCTTAACTTCACTTATTCTGTTTTAAAATAACCTACTGTGTCAAATTTATGTTGTAAGGGCATGAGATCATCCATTGTGGCATGACCAATCTACCAGGGATCACCCTTAAGGAAATTGATTTCCTGACTCCTTAGCAACCAAGTACTCCCTGTAGTTCCTCAACTAAACATGTGGGCTCATGAGCCCACACCCCATCCATTCAGGAATGTTGAGTGGTTGATCTAAAGCAGGCAACCACGAGTTCATGAGTACAATAGTCTTGTTTTGTCTATACTACACTCTGACCGTTCCAATCTTTCTTCTTCCTTTTTATCAAGGCTTCCTTAGTGGGAAGGGTCTGCCAGAAAGGGTAGGGGTCTGGTGTACCTTTCTGTATTTACAGCTAACAGACACAGTTGGTGGTCTAAGTGGCTTTTATACTAACTGACATTTGCAACTCCAGCTCTTAGTTTCTTTTTGAGTTTTTTCCCCCTTTAATACAACCCATCAGGTTTGCACAGATGAGAGTGATTTCAGTTCATGCTGCACTTTTTATCTATTGCAATATCCCATTAGTGATCAAAATATATCTGTATCACATTAGCTGCGTTTGGCTTTGGCTTTGACACTGCTATCATGTGATAGAATGAAGACTATAAATTAATGGTCTATAATCATGGGATTCTAATACATATCGTTAAATTCTCTTAGAATCTTGATTTCAGTTTTACAACTCAAGGAAAATGTATTAAAGCTTACAATAAAATGTTTCTTATTATTCTTTAGGTATAGAAGATGCTGAACTAATTTGGCCAGAATTTTGGATATTAAGGGTTTAGAATATGTATTTTTTAAAAAATAAATTGCTTTACCTTCTAATCATTCATAATATCTATGTTTTGCTATTCTAAACACAAAATTGTTTAGAATAGATTATGTAGAGTTCTCTCTTGCCAACTACAAGCCAACTGGCTGAGCAAATGGATAAAAATTCTTGGTCCTCCAGAAGTAAGAATTTCTATCAGTCTCTGTGAATGACCTGAAGATGCAAATGTTTTGTTACTGACACAGTTACAGCTGTCTGCCATCAGGCTAGCAAGTCTGGTGAAGGCAGAACATTTAAATTACTTCTCAGAACACCAGTCCCTCACTGCAGGCTTCACTGAGCAGAGTTTCCTGTCTGGGTACACCCAGGGAGCTCTTACAATGTTCAGAAGAGATTCCTCCCCGGGATACAGGGCACTATATAACCCTGTTGTCAGCACATGCTCTTGTATCAGCCTAAGAGTAATGTTTTCCATAAAAATATAAACAAAAGAAACATTTGTGGGTTTTTGTTTTAGGACTATTAAGTTAAATGACTGATTTAAGTTTGTTAAAAGGATTTTTTCTTGTTTCTCAATGAATGATTTTTGGCTCATTGTGGTAGGGAGAATGGACTGAATGCTTGATTAGAGCCTCTTTCTTACAAACCCTGGAAGCCTCAAGAAGAGCATTGATTCTAGTTCAAATAGAAAGAAAGAAAAAATTCCTAAATCAAAATTTATTTTATTTTTCATGGCTATTTTATAGAAAATGGGATTTTGGTTTTATAATTGTTTTGTGAACATAGGGTTTTATTAAAATTTAAATTGCATCACTAAATATATCAATAAAATGTTTATTTCTTTTATTTTATGTGTATGAGCTTTTGCCTGATGATATGTACAGCATGTATGCTATGTGAACACAGATGCAAGAATAGAGTATTAGGTCCCTTTGAACTGGAATCACAGATAGTTGTGAGCCTTCCAATGTGGGAGATAGGAATTAAATTCTGATTCTGTGAGAGCAGCAAGTGAGCCAACTTTCAAGTACACTAATTAAAATTTAAGTTTTATGTAAAATTATACTTTTACTTTTACCATTCTCAGTCTATAAAATTACAATTTTAATGAGTTAGTAGTAAAATAATACATTGTAATTCGTTGTACATATTAAAAGCTTGGTAATGCAATTATTTATCCTGTGTAGGTATATTTCAAGAATAAAATGTAGTGTAAAGAACAGAGACATCTTCCCATCATTATAGTACTTGGAGGCTTTGGGTTTTGATATTCTGAAGCCATTGTTTGTAAGTTATAGACTAAACCAAATGAATAATTGTGATTTAAAATTTCAGTGTGAGTAAAGATTATAATGTCAGAATCTAAGTAAAACCCATATTCCTCTATTTGAACTGTACGTTTCACTATAGACTCAGGATACATTTTATCTTAAAAACCAAATATAATAAAACACGTTCAAAAACTTAATTCTGAATAATGAAAAGGCCCAAAACAACAATCAATGTAGTAACAAAGACTCTCCTCATTGGATGGTACAGTATCTAAATACTGTTACCCATAAAGAAAATTAAGTCCTCGGAGAACTGGGTAGTCTCAAGCTTGAAGAAAAAGAAGGAAGGGGAACTATGAACATCTTGTTAATCATGGTGAAGAAGCTGTCAAAGGGTTGAGAGGCTATTAGGAGATTTCCTCTAAATCAGTGTGTCAGTTCCTCAGAAAGAACTTGATAGAAATTGATCTATCTTAAGATTCAGCCATAAGATTCTTGGGCATATATCCAAAAGGTGCTTCATCCTATCACAGAGATGTTTTCTCATCCATGTTCATTGCTGCCATATTCATAATAGCCAGAAGCTGAAAGCAAACCCAATATCCCTCAACAGAAGAATGAATAAAGAAAATATAGTAATTTACCCAAGGGAATATTACTCAGCCATTTAAAAGATGACATCATGAAATTCATAGGCAAATGATTGGGATGTGAAAAAATCACCCAAGGTGAGGTATCTAAGATCCAGAGAAGTAAGTATGGTATGTATCTATATGTGAATATTAGCTGTTGAGTCAATGATAACCAAGCTATAATCTGTAAAACCTCAGAGGTTAGGTATAGAGTAAGGGACTTGGGCTAGAGATAGATAGATCTTATTAGAAAGGGAAATAGAATATAGTCATGGATGCTCTCTCTCTCTCTCTCTGTCTGTCTCTATGTGTCTCTCTGTCTCTCTCTCTGTGTGTGTGTGTGTGTGTGTGAGAGAGAGAGAGAGAGAGAGAGAGAGAGAGATCTAAATAAAATCACCTGATAATGGGGGAGACACAGTGGAAACTATCTCCGTCACCAAATCCAGTTCCAGGATTGGGTTACATCTAATTGAGTTTTTGGCTAAAAGGGTTCCCTAGAAATCCCCAAACAACCTAGACTGTTGCCAAGACATTGCTTTCTATTCCTGATTACAGAAGCTCATTGCTGAAGACATTTACACACCTCTTTGAACATAGAATAGTCAAGTTGGTACCTACATGACTACTCCTAAGAGCTACTACTCTTCTGGTACAGAAAGGTACTCTAAAAACATAAACACTAAGCCTTTGATCTACAATTGTATCCTGCCTATGCTGGGGCAAGATATGCTAGGGCATATGGAGGAATTTTAATCCATCAATCTCTCTGGATGGAATGCAGACATGCCCTTGGTACACACCTTTAATTTGAAACAATGTAGGTAAAATTAGTTTCTAGAAGGAAGCAGCCATGTTGGAAAGTTTGGTCTAATTAAGGGGCAGACAAAGTGAAGAATCAAAAAAAGATTTGACAGAATGAGTCAGAGATAGTATATGCTCAACTCTCACAAGAACAGCACAGGATAAGAGAAGCTACTTAAGAGCAGTGCAAGGAGAAGGCAGGGGTGAGGGGGAGTCAGTGTAGTTAGTGCAGTGCAGTGGAGTTGAGCTTGTTTTGTTTGTGAGTTCAGTTCAGGTACAGTTCAGTGCAGGTCAGCAGAGGTTGTTGAAGCCAGAGAATATGACAGAGAATATGACAGAGAATATGACAGAGAATATGACAGAGAATATGAGGGAGTCAGAAGATTATTACAAATTGCCAGAATTGTTTGAGGCCAAGCAGAGCAATTCAGTGAGAAGCTAAGAGAAGACAAATTGAATCAGTCAGCTTGGAGAGGAGTTAGGTCCAGAACAGTTGAGTTGAACCAGCCAGCCAGAGTTCAGAACAAAACTAGAAAGTGTGAGCTTATTCAGCAGTAAGCCTCTGTGACAACATTTACTCAGGCAAATAAAAGTTACTTTTATAAGGGCAATGGTGGCACAAATCTTGTAGGAGTAACCAAGCAATATCAGATTTGACTTAAGGTCCACTCCATGAGATGAAACCCATACCCAACACTGCTTCAGAGACCAAGAACCAGAGACTAGATAGCCCAGGGATCCAGGGCTAAACCAAGCACTACTGTTCTAATAGCACAACAGTAACAATAAAATGACTCATAGTGACATTCTGCTCTACTCACAGATCAGTGTCCTGCTCAGCTGTCAAAGAATCTTCCTCCTGTAGCAGATAGGGATAAACACAGAGACCCACAGTCAGACATTATGCAGAGAGTAGAGTGAGAGACCTTGAAACTTTCAGCCCTATATGAGATTTCTCTATCAAATCCTTCCCATCAGGGTTCAGGAAACTACATAGAAGAGGAGGCAGCTTATAATCCCACCATCAATGGAGGAATGTTCCTCTTTCTCCACATCCTCCCCAGCATCTGCTGTCACCTGAGTTTTTGAACTTAGCCATTCTGACTGGTGTGAGGTGGAATCTCAGAGTTGTTTTGATTTGCATTTCCCTGATGACAAAAGATGTTGAACATTTCTTTAGGTGTGTGTCAGCCATTTTTCTTACTCAGTTGAGAATTCTTTGTTTAGCTCTGTACCCATTTCTAAATAGGGTTGTTTCTCTGGAGTCTAACTTCTTGAGTTCTTTGTATATAGTGGATATTAGCCCTCTATTGGATATAGGGCTGGTAAAGATCTTTTCCCAATCTGTTAGTTGCTGGTTTGTCCTAGCAGCAGTGTCCTTTGCCTTACAGAAGCTTTTCAATTTTATGAGGTCCCACTTGTCAATTCTTGATCTTAGAGAATAAGCTATTGGTGTTCTGTTCAGGAAATTTTCCCCTGTGCCCATGTATTTAAGAAGGAATGGCTATCCAGAGACTGTCCTACCTGGGAATTCATCCCATATATAGTTACCAAACCCAGACACTATTTCGGATGCCAAGAAGTGCATGCTGAAAGGAGCCTGATATGGTTGTCTCCTGAGAGGCCTTGCCAGAGCCTTACAAATACAGAGGTGGATGCTTGCAGTGAACAATTGGACTGAGCATGGGGTCCCCTGTAGAGGAGTTAGAGAAAGGACTGAAGGAGTTGAAGGGGTTTGTAACCCCATAGGAAGAACAACAATATCAAACAACCAGTCTCCTAAGAGCTCCCAGGGACTAAGCCACCAACCAAGGAGTATACATGGCTCCAGCTGCATATGGAGCATGCATGCAATAACACTTAGTGAAAAAAAAAAAGGCCATAAATTTGAAGGACAGTGAAGAGGAGTATATGGGAGGGTTGGAAGGAAGAAAGTGAAGGGAGAAATGTAATAAAATTATAGTCTCAAAAATAAAACAAAAGAAAAAATAAAAACTTTATTAATGAGCATCAAAGCCAAAAATCATGTTATAGGTGTAATCCAGGAGAAAAATTTTGAGTTTTGACTTGTAAATGAATTATTTTGTGCTGATAGGTGTATCTGTCTTAGGTTCTTATTGCTGTCACAAAACTCCATCTTGGAGTAGAAACCATTTATTCTATCTTACAATTTGTTGAAGGGCCTCTGGTCAACTTAAGCATGGTGGACATGGCTGTAGCAGGCCTCACTCTTCTGCCCGATTCCCTCTGCCTTGCTAAAACCCACTAATTACAGTCCTAAAGCTAGCCTCCAAGTCCATTCCCTTATTTGGCCTCTTCCTCCTCCTGAGGCTGATTACCAAGGTCCACCTATCAAAGTATTGAAGTACAGCAATCAAAAGTCCTCCTTGGCTCACCTATTTAACATGCCTAATCAAGATTAAATACCTCATCCAAACACAGGGTTTCCCTCTTTACTTTTACAAGCCACCATTTGCCTGTGGGCCATGTCTGTCTCCCCTCTATCTAGAGACAGTCTTTTTTTGTGCTGCCCCAGGACAAATGTCCTCCCTTTCTCCCTTACTCCTTTCTCCCCTCTTTCTTGTTCCCTTCCCCTTCTCCCTCATCCTCTATCTTCTGTCTTTGTCCCTTATCCCTGCTCTCTGCCCCTCTGGGGCAAATAAATCTCATGTTTTTGCTAAGAATTAAGTCTTTGGTGTCTTGATCAGACTCTAAGGTTCCTATAATTTTAGTCCATCTAGGAATGTCAGGGCAGCAATTCAAGTCAGGAACCAGGAGGCAAGAACTGCAGCAGATGCTGAGGAGGAGCACTGCTGACTGGCCAGTCCCCTGGTTTATTCTTTTTGCTTTCTTATATATCTCAGGACCGTCTGCCCAGGGTTGACACCACCAGTTATCAATCAAGACAATGCCCCCAAAGATTTGCCTACACACCAGTCCTATAGAAGCACTTTCTCAGTTAAGATTCCCTCATCCTTGACATGTCTAGGCTTATGTTAAATTGACTAAGCCCACAAAGCAGGTTGTAATCTAAGCATGTACATGTGTTCCTGCTGGTATGCATTCATATGGAGGCCAGAGGTCAATAGTCAGTGTTTTCTATTGCTTTCCAATATACATAGAGCTCATCGGTTGCCTAAACAGGCCAGCTAGCTCTAGGGACCCCAGTCCCTGCCACCTGTCCCCAATGCTAGGGTTTCAGACACATACTACCATGCTCTGTGTTTCATATGGGTGCTGGCGATCCTAACTCAGGTTCTTGCATTTGCATGGCAACACTACACATAGAGCCAAAAATTGACTCTTACCCTCCACCAACTGCCAATGAAATACTTCTAGGCTTTTGAGGGAGGGCTTAGAAGCAACCCCACTGCTTAAGTCCCACAAATGAGACTTGGAACAGTTATGTGTTATATCTATGGTTTTAGGTGCATAATTTATAAGCTGCCACAATCTAAAAATTTAACAATAACATTTAACTGTTAATTTCTTTCGACATTATGTCTCCAAGTTTATTCTTTATCTTCTGAGATATTTTAAGCTCCTTAGAGACAAGTATTCTCTTGATTGTCCAAAATTGCATTTAAGCCCAGGAAAATGAAAATTACCTTCCAGAATCCCCCAAAGAACTTCACTATATTGCATTGATAGGGTCACAGAGACGTTTATTGACCTTGTGGATAATGAGGCTACAACGGTGGCAAACAGAGCAGAAAATGCCCGATGAAACCAAATGATTTCTCAGTATATAGTAGTCTCTCCAGTTGCATTACAAAGGAAGTTTAAATCCCTTTTCAGGGATCAATAACACATTTGGGTACAATGTCAATGCTATGTACAACAAGCATACAAGATAAAAAAAGAACTTTTGTTTTCTTAAAAATTGTGGGTTTTGGTTCCTATACACATTCTGAACTCCTCAATTCTTTAAAATATCCTTTTGAGGGTGAGTATAGGGTTGGGCATAGGGATTTCCTGAAATTATAAATAAACCATATTTAGCGTGTAATTAAATGGTTTCTCACACTGCAGCTGGGCGTTTAGTATTGCCACAGCAACAGTTAGTGGACAACACCTGCCATCTGGTGCAATTAATTTACAGTTAAGCTTCTGAGTTGATGGCTGCTATTTAGAGCGAGAGAGAGAGAGGCTGTGCCCAGGGACATTCAGATAGGCTATGTGCATCAGAAGAAACATGGTCTGGATTTGTGGGCTCTAAAAGGGAAAGGTTGCCATATCTATGTCCCTCCAGGTTGAAATTCTGTTGACTTTCTAATGGAACACAGTGTGCATGTTTCAGGATGTTGGGTGAGTATATCCAGTATATGGTTTTAGTAGCAAACACTTGTGAGATACCCAGTGGGTCACAGCTCTATACAGCTCCCCATGCTTGCCTGGGAGCAGGACCTGACCTTGCTTATGGGCAATAAAATTTGGAGAAGTGATTGGATTTTATGGCTTGGATTAGCCCACATTATGTGATACTTTCTCTTAGTGGAGGAGAGATGTCTATTGCTGCCTTTGAAGAATTAAGCTGCTGTGTTCTGAGGGTGTCTGTGTGGCCAGGAACCACTAGATGCTGGTTGGGTCTGGGAGAGTATCTGGATAGTAGCTGTCAATAAGTGAGGAACCTCAGTCCTCTGGCTGTAAAACGATTAGGTTCTACCCATAATCCGGGGAGCCTGAGAGTGGGTCTGTATGGATCTGGAAAAAAAGTACTCTCTGTTGATACATTGATTCCACTTAGCAAGATGCTGCAGCTCTTATCCTCGGTTTTTGATCAAAGGAAAAAAAAAACAAGAAAATGTGTGTAATTTGAAGCCAATAAATTTTTAGTAATATGTTTCACGTGGAAGAAAAATCAGCCTTCGTCACCCTGCCTCACTCCTTGTATTACCATGAAAGACATGACCTTTCTTTAACATACACTTACTTGTCTTTTAATGAGATACAGGATGGTTTCTGCCTTCTCTTTGACTTTGCTTCCAAGTTGGAATGGTGGGTATTACATTGTGCATTTAAGCTTACTAAATCAAGTAGAAGCAACAGAGCAGACTTGAGATTGTGTTCTTCAAAACCATCCATGGGTGTGAGAAAATGGTAGGTAAGGAAGCTGCTGTTCATCGAGCATCAGCCCTGGCCTGGAGCCAGGCTATTGATTATTCCTGGCTGCACACACAGAGGCAGAAAGGAAAGAACCACCTGCAGACTGAGCTAGTGATTGGCCATTCACATTGCTCTCCATCTCCTGAGCTTGCATTGTCCAGTCAGTCTGAGCTTCCCTCAAGTTCTCCGTCTATATAAAGCTGAATGGGTTTCATCTTAAGCCTGTGCCATTACGCCCATTTTTTCAACCTTTTGGTGACAGCTGCTGTGGCTTTTTACCTCAGGTGGCAGAGTTAAGGTGGATGATGCTTCCTTCAGCTTCTGTCTCTGGACATACTTGGAGAAAAGACTCTCTTCCCTCTCTACTGGTCTATAGGGTATGTCTAGCATGATAGAGAAATGATGATTTGTGGTCACATGTCACTAGAAATTGGGGGTTATTTCTATAATATGATCTGGCTAATATCCATTAAACTAAATGTCATATTAAATTTAATACAGAGAATGAAAATATTTTATTCAGCCAACATGGTTACAATTAAAAAATAAAAAGTGGGACACAAATCAAAATATTAATAGTGACTGTTTCTAAGTCCTGAGCTGGATAATGAGATCTCATTCAATTGCTTCCTATTAACCATATTCCAAATTTTCTAAAATATTTGCAACAAATAAAGATTATTTTAAAACAAAAACCATCAATGAAATACTTAATGATATATTTATGCTTCATTCTTTATGTATCTATAAATATATCATTACATATGGGGCATATGTTTATCTTGCTTATGAAAGAAAAACTATAATCCACTGCTTTCTCTTTTAATGCAAAACTCTGTAACACTAAAAGCTATAAATAAATTAAAAAATAATGTAGCCACTAATTAGAAGTGTAATTTTCAGTGATTTTTCAAATTTTGAAAGTCTTTTGACTTTATTACAGATCAGTTTTTACCACAAATAATTTTTAATGTGACTGAGAGATTCACTTTAAAAATACTTTTTAAAACTTTGGGCAACTTTAGATACATTTAATTAAATGTCCCTGTTTATATTCTCTGCACTCAAGGGTCTTGTCGATAGGGAGAAGAAGGAGCCAATGGAAATGGGGTTTTACCATGGCAACATTTCTTTTATTAAGGGTAACTCTTCATTATAATATTTTTTTTCTATCCATGAAACCATTTCTTGCTCTTATCAGGTTGGAGATATCTGTATAACGCAGCATAAAACTTTTATACAAATGGCCATCTAATAGAAAACCGTTCCTATATAAATCCTTTTCTATCCTAGTCAGTAGATGGACTAGTCTCATCCTTTATATTTCTTCCCACCTGAGTGAAACCAAATGGCTTTTATCTTGAGACTTTGCATGGGAATCTGTCTTCTTTCCCCAGTACAAGCACACAGCCAAGGCATCCATTCACTCAGATGCTTACGCAGAGTATGGGCAAGAACACTTGGTCCACTGGGATAAGCAGAAAAGTGCTTCTGATGCTCTAACAATTTAATGGAAAATGGGTTTACTTTATAGCCAATTGTATTAGCTTGAACCGGATACACATTAGATGATTCAGATCACATTGAGATCACTGGGATTCTTGGTGATTTAGGACTACTCTGAATTTCAAAGCTAATTGAAATTCAAACCTTAGGAAAGGGGACTTTACTTTTGTTTGGATTAAGCTCTGACTTATGAAACCATCAATAACATGTGACAGATTATCAGTACACTTTTTTGTTCTGCTGCTTATTAGTGTCCCAAGCTATCCAGGCGTCAGATGTTGAGGTGGCCCTTGTAGCATCTATCCCCATGTGATTTGCTACATTTGTCCTAACTCTTAATTTTACCTGTCAATATGTACTTGCCAAGGGGTTATGCTTTAAAAAGAAACGAACATGGAAGTGTTCAGCTGAACTCAAGTGCACTTTTAACTAATGTTCTGTGTAAGCTTTAGAGTTAACAAGAACCACTAGCAGCTGGAAAGATAATTGAAGGGGATTTTGACACAGCATCTGCTCTCCTCAATTCAATATTTCAGTGGTTACAATGGAGCGGGGAGTATGGTTCAAGATACTGTTTCCACTAATTGGTCATTGTGTTAGTTTTGTTATTAATAAGAACAATAAAGGATGCCAATTTGGCACCGATTTATGTACAGTGATGTTGAACATTTTAAAATCTGGATTCTAGCAAAGTTAGGAAATGGGATGTAACCAGCTGCCATGATAGTCCAGCCTGAAAGACTATCAGATATGTAAAAAAGACCTCCTCTCCTCTCCTCTCCTCTCCTCTCCTCTCCTCTCCTCTCTCTCTGAAAAAAATGAATTTTTGTGCAATATCTGCTGTCTCATTCTCTTTGGACTAACATTGTGACTGACAAAAAGCTCATGGGCACAAATATGCCTAGATTATGGCCCTAAAGCTCTCTCTCTCTCTCTCTCTCTCTCTCTCTGTCTCTCTCTCTCTCTGTCTCTCTCTCTTTCTGTGTAGGGTATGCTAGTGACTCACCTTAAGCACTTAGAGCTCAAAAAGCTGCACAGTATAGTGCTCATGGTATACTAATTTTGTAGTATATAAAATCACTACTCCTTTGGACAGAGTTTAAGCACATGAAATTTCAGGTCTACCCTCTTTGGATATGGTTAAAGTAGTGATTTTATATATATATATATTGAAGGTTTGAATATGCTTGGTCTAGGGAGTTGCCCTAGTAGTGTGTGTGACCTTGTTGGAGAAAGTGTCACTGTGGGACTGTGCTTCCTTCCTCCTGGATGCTTGAAGATGACAGTTTCTCCTGACTGCAGTTAAATAAAGATGTAGAAATCTCAGCTCCTTCTCCAGCACCATGTCTGACTGTATGCTGCCATGCTTCCTGCCATGATGATAATAGACTGAACCTCTGAAACTTCAAGCCAGCATCAATTAAATGCTGTCCTTTACAAGAGTTGCCTTGGTCATGGTGTCTCGTCATAGCAATGGAGACCCTAAGACAGACAGACAAACAGACAGACCCCCCCCCCCACACACACACACGCGCGCGCGGGCACACATGCACACACATCCCACATACCCACGTCTTATATTCAGTCTTACAAAATCCAGGTAGCTATCACTTTGGTACCTGTGAGAACGGAATGAGAGTCCCTGGGCACATGCTAAACATTGATGGTTTTCCATGTGATCCCGGTAATTCCAGTGTCCAGGAAGTTGAGAAACATGGACTGATTTGCAGTGGTGAATCTGCACTTAGCTCCTGGTGGGTCATGCTTCTAACTACCAGCCAGAGCTCTCTGGATTTGTGAATGAAAAACCACACACATGCAGCATTCCTTTTAATATGCCTTTACTATCTCAATAGCAGGGCACTTCCAAACCTCCCTGCGGCTAGCACATAGATCGCTCTGGTATTCTTGAATTAATATTTGCTAAATCTTTATTTTATCTCTGCTACTCCAGACCCAATTGAAGTAGTGGCCCCTGGGGCCACTTTCCCGGATTCTTAGATGTCAGCGGGCCTTTAAGTCTGATCTTTCTGCTTCCGTGTTATGGGGATTCTGTTCCTTCTCTCCTCTGCATTTCTTTCCTGGAAATCCTAAAAGTCCCACCTCTTTCACCCTGCCCAGCCATTGGCTGTTGGCTCTTTAGTGATCAATCAAAAACCAATTGGGGACAGGAACCTTCAGTGTCTGGACACACAGATTCTGGTATGATTTTTGGGAGCCAAATTAAGGCAAAGCGTTGGAACCAATCTCCAACACTGATTAATGCCCATGGAAGGTGACTATGGAAGGTGACTATCTAGGCAACCGAACTTAGGCAGAGACTTATTCCAGACCCAGGAAGACTGACCAGTTTTCTTGGCTACACTGAAGAGTTACGCGGTTCTTGGAATATGAGAAACCTCATGACTGTAGTGATGTTGAAGACAGTACACTGGGTGTGGCTTTCTGTAGATATCAGCCAGAACAAAGAACTGTGATCATGGTGAAATGGCTTACACCATCCCAACAGCAGACTCTACTGCTGCACACATGGTCCAGAGATCTCTAACATAAAAAAGGGGCAAATGTTACATTTGGTAATACATATAAAACATGCCCGTGAGATACACAAAAATGCTTCAGAAAGTGCTAGAGGGCTCAAAATAATGAGCAGAAGTAAGAAACAACTATTTTATGGCTCATATGAGTATACTTTCCTTCAGGCTGAAGGAACCTCTCCCTAATGTATTTTATACTCAAATACAAGTTTTAAAACAGTCAACAAATTTGCTCCATGCCTAATTAGACAAATAATGAAAGTTGTCCAATAAAATGTGGTTTTGCTAAAACAATATATTTATACAGAATAAATGTTATTTAGACATAGAAAAATCGAGTAACTACATTGATAACTACCTGCTTCTAAATTCTGTCTTTCTAATAATCAACTATAAAACCCTAGTGCTTGTTTTTATGACAGGCTAGTGGAAAATAATTATTTTAGTTTTTTGTTTGGTTTTTTGTTTGTTTGTTTGTTTGTTTCAGAGAAGGTCTGGTATAGAGTGGGCTGTCCCAGAACTTGTTCATTTCTGTGAATGACTTTGAACTTCTGATCCTCCAGCCTCCACTTCTCAAGTGCTAGGGCCAGTTTATTCAGCACCAAGACCAAACCCTGGGCTCTGTGGATGCTAGGGAAGCACTCTGTCACGTGAGCTCTGTCTTTGGCCTAAACTGTAAAGATTCACTTGAGGTACTGACAATCTGACCCATTAGAAAATTCAATGGTTCATTAGATAAGTGTGTGTGTCTAAAATAATTCATAAAAGAAGACATTTAAATTGAATGATACAGTATTCTTCCTTTTGGGTTTTTGATGATAAAATCCATCACTCTGTCTTTCCTTGATCTTTGTATGTTTATATTCTTCAAGAAATCTATGAAAAACCCATTATTGCTCCTTTATAAAGCCTTCTTTGCCCACTCTTCAGTATAAAACTACTAAAACAAGAGATTAGGCAAAGAGAAAGTATTTATTTATTTATTTATTTATTTATTTAATTTTTATTTAATTTTTATTTATTTTTTTATTTTTTTGGTTTTTCGAG
This sequence comes from Mus minutoides, assembly GCA_902729485.2. Lineage (NCBI taxonomy): Eukaryota > Metazoa > Chordata > Mammalia > Rodentia > Muridae > Mus > Mus minutoides. Next base: position 226,560 of record LR750894.1, on the reverse strand, counting down.
ACAGGGTTTCTCTGTATAGCCCTGGCTGACCTGGAACTCATTTTGTAGACCAGGCTGGCCTCGAACTCAGAAATATTTATTAATGAACAGTCAAGCATGGTGGTGGGACTGCCAAGTGAAAAATCTACCTTCTTAATTATTATTGGCCCAGGATTAACTGTGGGCTAATCAGGGTGATCTCAGGTGAGAAGAAAGATGATTGCTGGTCTCTGGTGGTCAGAATGTGTGATTATTTATGGCTGTCTACAAACGTTCAGACAATGGTGCTGTTAGTGTAAGTGGAGGGTAGAGATTTTGACTAGTTTTTTTGTCGACTTGAGGACTTGACTTTTCCCCCATGCAGTTTGGCATGCTTGTCAGTTCTTACATGTGGGTCTTTCCTGTGTTTATTTAAATAAAATGGTAAGAAGTTTGGATATTATTTTAAATGGAGCTATTTTTTAGATTTTGTTTGATATTGCTTATTGTAAGTATAAGAATCACAATCTATGAAGAACTATTTACCTTGTATCCTGTAACTTTGTAGTTTTTATAAGGTACTCGTGATTGGCTTATAAAGAATTTTCTATATAAACAATTATTACATTTGTATGACACTTATGTTTTTCTTTTTATGTTTGTGATTTTAAAAATCTAGTATCTAATAAAAATTGAAAAAAAATCTATGCTCAGCTTTAATATTGGTGTCAGAATCTTTTTTTTTTTATCATAGAAGAAACAAATGTAATGTTAACATGACCAATTAATGAAAGATTACAATTTTAAGGAAACACAGAAATACACCCATACTATTCTTTACAAAGCAAACAAAAATCCCATCACAAAATGCATTGAGAGTCACAGTCTTATTATAAGTTGGTTCCTCTGTCCAGGGAGATCCAAGGATGCAAATCTCCGGTCTGGACCACACTGCTGGATGTATCAGTGGTAGGTGAGGAACAAAGGCCTAGTGGACTTCACTGTGTGCAGGAACCATCCTCATCATCAGTAAGGGGGTCAGCAGAAAGGAGGGATTGTCCTACTTGCCACACCAGCCTTTCTGGCAACCACTGTGCCCCATTTTCTTCCAATGAAAAACCACAAACATGTCTTCCTCCTCATATAAGTACATACCATTGCCCTGTCTTAGGATCCTTTCACTTCACTTAGGCATAAGTATGCTGAGTTGTAGGATGACATACACACTCAGCAGAGACTTCCTTGACACCCAAAATTTTAAAGATTTAAATAAATTTGTCGTGTACAGGGCCATAATTCCCCCTTTCATATTTTATGAAGATAATTTTATTTTTTGAAATTAAAACCAATTTTTAACAGTGTAAACAATATATTTTCTCTAAAATCAATATCAATTATCAATATTAATTTCATGCTACAAAGTTTGGCTGCCAGTCTTATATATGAATGCATGATGGTGCAGCTTTTAATACCTCATAATTTAAAATCCTATCTTTTATAAGTCTGGTTTCTAGGACAGGAATTACATAAAATATTATCCCAATTTAGAGGTCTCTTTAGAGACTTCTGAATGTAGAATCTTATGCTTGTGTAGCAAGCACTCTACCCACTGAGCTATCTCTCTGGCCTGTTAACTTTTATGATTGTCTTCTTTCATTACATTCCTCTGCTGGTGAGGAACTCTAGTGTCACATTAGTTACACAGTGAGAATGGATAGACTTGTTCCTGGTGTTCAGTTTAAATCTGAATATGTCTGATGTTATCTGTAGAATTCATTTTGTAGCTGCTAATGAGGACATTCTGCCTGAATCCCAATTTGCTAACATTTACCATGAATGGGCAAGGGTACTTGTCATGTGCTCTATCTGTGCATAGATCAGTTTCACTGTGCAGTCTTTCTGTTAGTATGCACCATTGTTTTGAAGGAATTGTGAAAGTTGGACATGATTCATTATAGTTTTAATATATTTTCATAATTATTATGTTCATATGATGGTTTTATGTAGTTATATTTCTGGAGGTTGATTTTCTTTTGAGTGAGTGTGTGTGTGCATGTGTGCATGTGTGCATGTGTGCATGTGTGTGTGTATCTGTGAGATCAGATTTTATAAGATAAGTTGGGTGGTACTGTATATAATTGGTGTTATTAGTTTTTTATTTTCATTTTGAAATCAACAGTAAATGTATTAGACTTGGAAGATTCTTTGGAAAGGAAATTTTTTGTTTGGTTGTTTTAATTACACAAGTATTTTTGAGACAGGTTCTGTGTAGCCAAGGCTGGCCTCAAACACACTGTTCTCCTTAGCCCACCTTGTGAATGTTGGAATTAGTGTGGTGACCCACCATGTTTGCCTGATTGTTTTAAAAGTTAACTTTTTAAAAAGTCTACCTCTTTGGGAGTTAGATTTATTGTTTATACAACTTTGTCAGTTTCATTTAGTTTAGTTAACTTCTCAACTTAAAATTTGCTCATAGCAATTACTTATTTAAATTCTAACAAGTGAAGGATCTGTAATGATTTCTGAAATAAGTTAAAAAAAAATACATTGTTTACATTGAGAATAAAGCCAGCATGATTTTCAAAATATTGACACATCATGGATCTTTGGGGAAAAAATAACTTTAGTCAGGAATGTCAAAGAGTGTCAAATGTTTGAATAGAAACCCACTTAAAAGTCAGACATGATATTTTTAGACATACTATTAATACATTTTTCTGTCTTGTGCTGGGATTATGCTCATGATCTTGTTTATGCATGATAGCCAATATTTACTGAGCTACTTCTCTGACCCAACATGTTTTCTTTTTTGACAAAAAGAATTAAATTATGTAATAGAATTGTTTGATTTGTTGTAATTCGAAACTTTAAAATACTGCACATAATAATTTTCACTGGCTCTGAATAAAATGTCTTTTTAGTACGTAAACATTTTCTCCACAAAAAGAGATATGTGGTTGTTTTCTCTTCTCTTAGATAGCATGGATGTAATGAGGGGCTTTTCCATACTCACCTGAGTTCATGAATAACAACTCAGTGGTTTATTATTTATTAAAAAATGCTTGGGCCATAAGCTAGGCTTATTCTCCAACTTACTTGCGACTTAGGTTAACTTATTTATACTACTCTATGTCTGACCCATGGCTAGTTACCTTTTTTTCAGTCTCATTCATCAGACTTTCTCTGGGAGGGGAATCTTTTCCCATGCTTATCTCCCAGAGTTTTTTTTCTCTCTCTGATATATATCCGACCATCTAATCCTGCCTGCCTCAGTTTATTCCTCATCAGTTTTTTATTACAGGAAATACTTCCACACAGTGCACAAGAGTTTATCTCTACACGTGAATGTATATGTAAATTCTTCTTTAGCAGCCAAATGTCAATGTGGAAGAACATCCTCAAGGATATCATATATTTGATAACACACAAGGTCATAGAATTTCCAAGGAACATATTATATAATTCTCAGAAGTCAATGTTATAAAAGGTATGTAGCCATTGCTTTAAACATTGACTTTATTTTGTTTATTCCCATCTATAATATAAGCAAGAAGGAAAAAAATAAGAAATGAAGCTATAAATATCATAGATATGTGCTAAAAATTACATCAAAACCTGACATCACATACATATGCATGGAAGTTATGAGACTGATTTATAATTTACTCTTTAATTATTGACAATCATTAGGGAAGGTTTTTACCCTCTGTTTCTGAACTGACTTAAAAGGCTATAGATAGATTTCTGAGTTTTTGAAATGAATTCACTGGTTCAGTTTTTTAGTTTAATAGTAAAATTTGTTGAAATTTAACAATTACTCATGTTTACATACCTTTTAGCCATTGTCCTGTGTGATCAATGCCATTATACTGGTTGTTTTGGTTCATTGTCTCTTGTGTGTTTACATTGTAAGTTAATTAAATATATAATTAAGAAATTATAGTAGAGGCGGCTGCCAGGGATCTCTCCCATAATCAGCCACCAAAATAAACACTATAGCATATGCCAGCAAGATAATGCTGAAAGGGACCCGATATAGCTGTCTTGTGGGAGGCTATACTAGTGCCTGGTAAACACAGAAGTGGATGCTCACAGTCAGCTATTAGTTGGAACACAGGACTCCCAAGGTAGGAGCTAGAGAAAGTACCCAAGGAGTGGAAGGGGTCTTCAACCCTCTAGGTGGAAGAATAACATGAACTAACTAGTTCCCCCTGCGCTCATGTCTCTAGCTGCATATATGGAAGGAGATGGCCGAGTTGGNGGTAAACACAGAAGTGGATGCTCACAGTCAGCTATTAGTTGGAACACAGGACTCCCAAGGTAGGAGCTAGAGAAAGTACCCAAGGAGTGGAAGGGGTCTTCAACCCTCTAGGTGGAAGAATAACATGAACTAACTAGTTCCCCCTGCGCTCATGTCTCTAGCTGCATATATGGAAGGAGATGGCCGAGTTGGCCATCATCGGGAGGAGAGGCCCCTTGGTCATACAGACTCTATATGCCCCAGAACAGGGGAATGCCAGGGCCATTACGTGGGAGGGGGTGGGTAGGGGAGCAGGGCGGGGACGCGGAAGGGTAAGGGAAAATTTCTGAATAACATGTGAAATGTAAATGAAGAAAATATCTAATAAAGAGAAAAAAAAGAAATTATAGTAGATACTTATGAAGTTTCTCATTTAAGAAACAACTGTGCTTGTCTGAGGATCACACTTTTAATTGAATGCTGGTAGAAAATAGTACTGAAATAAGTCAGACCTCAGTTGGAATCATGTTCCATCTCTGCCTCTGTGTCTTGGGAAAATCTTCTAGTCTTTGAAGCATTGATTTCTCCTAACAAAAGCAAATTAACTATTTTAGTTTTTGCTTAAATATAAAATGATATGAGCTTCTGTTCCATCATGAGTAGACACAGCATGAACCTTTGAACAACTTGCTTTTAGGTGATGTTATTTAATATCACAGTTTTAAAGTTTGTGTGGCAAGTTCTATTAACGATAGTCTGCTTAGCTTGCAGATAGGAGCCTACCATGGTTGTTTTCTGAGAGGTTTCACCCTGCAGCTAACTCAGACAGATGTAGACATCCACAGCCAAACAGTGGATGGAGCTTGGAGACTCTTATGGAAGAATAGGAAGAAGGATTACAGGCCTTGAAGAGGAAAGGAACTCCACCAGGAGACCAATAGAGACAACTCACTTTCGTTGGTTGGGAACTACCAACGAAATAACATGCATGGGCTGGACCTAGGCCTCCCTGCACATATGTAGCAGATGTGCAGCTTGATCTTCATGTGGGTCCTGAACAACTGGAGCAGGGGCTATCCCAAAAGCTGTTGCATACATATGGAGTATGTTCTTCTAGCTGGGCTTCCCTCACCTAGCCTTGTAGAGACTTGATGTGCCAGGGTAGGGGGAATAACCAGGGGAGCGGGCACTCAGAGAGGAAGGGGTGGGGGGTGTGGGAAGGATTTTGGGAGGGGTGACCAGGAGGGGAGCAGTGAGTGGAATGTTAAGTGAATAAATAAAACATAAAACATAAATAAGTAAATAAATAAAAACATATTAATGCATTGCCTATATGATAACTTTCTTTAAAATACTTCACTTGAATTATGGGATATAAGTGGTTAAGCACATTTACTTGAATATGTAAACTCATATGTATTGTAGTATATACTCCAATCTGATATTAGGATCTGAAACACCTTAATTATCAGTTCTTACTCCAATTATGTTTTCCTATGTTCTTAAAAAATAGTTACCAAACCTAGTGGATTCGCCAGCCAGCACAAGGAATTTTAGAAATACCATAGGTAAATGAAAGAAATTCAAGATATATCATTGGCTGTAGAGGTCCAGCAGCCATGGCTGAACTGGGTTACCTGAAAGAGGGGGCTAGAAATGAAAAAGGACGGGTGTGAGAGAAGAATGAAGCCAAGACAAAGGTTCTCTGATTAATGTTCAAAGGTTAACAGTCAGCACTGTTTTATATAGATAGGGAGAGCCCGCAGACCCATCCTTTGTCCCAGCTGGATTATGTTGTAAAGCAAGCTCAGGAGCAGTCTACTCCTGTAGGAAATTGACTCCACCTGGGTTCTAAAGGTCCAACCTTGGCAAACACTTATGGTCTATTTAGCCTGCTCAAGGCTGGGGGAAGGGCACAATTGGCTAAAACAGTTGTATAGACAGCATAATATTCTATGGTCCAGCGGCAGAGTTAGTTCAAACTTGCTGTCTGCTATGTGTGCAGTATTACTGTCTAGGGATTCATTTGGTGTTGTATAATCTGTTTGGCATTTTGATGTGGAATAACTTGTTAGAATATTATTATTCAATGTCTCAGGATGAGGGGCTCCTGCAATGAGCTTCTGGCCAGGAATATATAGGTAAATATATAGGTTTCTTTATGCCTGAAAGAGCAGGTTCCATGTTTCCAGCATACTCTCTAATAGAATGTTTCTTTTGAGTCTCTAATATAAAGAGAATACTGGCTGAAAGATGAGATCTGAAATGAACTCTGTGCCTTTAAGGGACAAGAATGGAATTGTAACAGGTGCTCATCTGAAATGAGAAACCAGTATAAAGGAACTTTGAGGTGAAGACTGAACAGGACATTTTCCTTTTCTGTGCCTTTGATTAACTAGGGAGTTTCATTTCCTTTATAAGAAAAAAAAGCTGACAATAAAAACCTTATTTGGAACTAGACTATTAAAAATTATAAAGGCTGATTGAAATAAGACTATAAATAGGACAAGGTCTCTCCAGAAGGACACATCCTACTGAAAGTTCCTATTGTGTGTTTTGAGAGCACTTGGGCTTTCTGGCAACCAGTATTTCTTGGATCCAGAGTGCACTCAAAACTCAATATAATCTTAATATCAATGAGTGGGGGGCGGAAAGAAAACCAGCTCTCAGCCAATTCCTTTATCTATTTCCAAGAAGTCATCTTTTCAGGAAGAGCAAGCAAGCCAATTTTAAATTAAAGTCTTGGGTGAACAATTGTTCTTTTCACTTGGGGTTGAATGACTTGCGACCTTTACAGTGTGTTATCTAAAGATCTGGGCTCATAACACAGTATGCTGCTGTTCTTAGTGGCACCCTGCTCTGGTTATATGTCCCATATTGTTAATAAAAGCTAAAAATGTCCTGTTTCTCATTATTTTCACAACTAAAGTATATTTTCAATGGCCCTTCATCATATGCAGGTTGAAGTTTTGAAATGTATGATTCTTATTTCCACTTTACGCCTTGTCCAAGGTAATTAGGGCTTCATTAAAAAAGTATGGAAAGAAAGGGGTCTGCATAATGAGTCATGAATTTAGTCCAGGATGATCTATGGCCTGGATAAACATCACTCAACATTTTCTAAATGTGGATAATGGTACTTTTCCTCTCTCTGTATTTGGATGGTAGAAAATGGCATGCTCATCTCAGGCCTCAGCTCACTTACAAACAGACATGTGGCTATGTCCTCTAATGGTTCTCAAGTCCTCCAGAATTCTGGGGTCCCTGTTTCCTTTAACTTCCAAATGAAATAACAGGCTTCATGTCATATAGCATCAGAACAGAGCTCAAAAATGGAGTCTTGCGAGGGGAATTCTGAGTGCTTGTGAGAAGACCCAAGAAAAAAAGGCAATAATCTAGTGACCTCGCTTTCTTCAAAAACATGGAATTATTTTTGGAATATGTTTGTCGTGTCCCTCCCAGGAGTAGTGGATCAGCATGAGCTTACTTTAGATTATTGATCACAACTGTCTATTGTTATTTGTTTATATACCTGTATGGAAAAATACGTGTCTGCCATGTGTGGCTTGTCCTTGTGACTGTACACTTTACTCAGGCGACTCCTCTTAACCATCAGAGTATAAATTATCTGATGATCTGAATAAAGTTGGCTTTTGCATGAGACCTTAGTACACCTCATTTTTAGGCCTTGCTATCCCAGGTTCACTGTGCTAACTAGAGCTGTAAAAATATGGAAATAGAAAACACACAGGTGCTCTCTGCCTTTCTTGGTACTTTTGGATGGTGTTCAGTTTTCAATTACTTTTCTTGCGTCTCTTTTCCAGAACTGTTCTTGATTCTCTCAAGGAATTTTCTCACTTTCCCAACAACAATGGCTCTTCATCCTCATTGTGTTGACTACCTTTTGTCTGAGCATTTGTATGTGAAACAAATACTTTAGCTCAGAAAGAAAATACAATTGAATCATCCTCCTAAAATCCAGCATTTAGTTCTTTCCCTCAAAATGTTTTCCTTTTAAGCTTAGTCTGCTGCCACTTTGCAGGGTCCCCCCCGAAAGTCCTACTCCCCCATTTTAAAGTAGTTTTATTTTTTCATAATTTTATCTGTTCTCACACACTTTCTTATCCAAACCCAATGCAAACAAAACTTCATTTTTTCATGAAATCCTATGAATCATATTGCAAGTCAACTTCTTAACAAAGTTGTGAGAGTATTGTTTTTAACAAAACAAGCAATGAGATATAGTTTAAAACTCAATTTTGTGTCTGTCTGTCCAGCGTACTCACTTTCAAACAAAATGCCTAGAATTAGATCTCCAAAATTAAAAGCAATGTGTATAGAAATATGGATATCAGATTAAGGATAATGTCCATTTTTATGGGGCTATTTTAAAATTCATATCATAGTAACATGATTATAAATTAGAAATGCTTTATAAATATGGTCTATTATATTGCTATAGGAATATTGTTGAAAAATTAATTATATCAGTTCAGCAGAAAAGTGCACATAGTCACAATAGTTATTCCTAGTCTCCTCAGCTGCCTATTGTGGAGTATAGCTTCATTTTAATTAAAAAAAATTGAAATTAAAATGCAGTTACATCATTTCCCCTTTCCATTTCTTCCATGCAACACCTCCCACATGCCCCTTAAATTCATGGCTTCTGGCTTCTTTTTAAAGATAGTTTTATATATGTTCCTAAATATAACCTACTCAGCCTAGTGTTTTTTCCTATATATACCTAAGATAAATGTCAACAGCAATAACTAAAATAAATCAATTAAAACAACAGTTCATAATAAAACTTACATAATGCCTTCTTGATTTTACTATACCTTATTATACCTCAACTTACAAGCCTCAGCATAAAATGTGTTTCTTTCCTCTTAGTGAGAGCTGACACCTTGTTAGATTAAGAAGTGATTTTACAGATTCTTCTTCCCATGTCTGAATTGTTAGCATCAAGTTCCCTTACATAGTGGGGACATTACTAAGGAAACTAAAGGTTACTGACCGCAATCACTATGGTGCTATGGTTCTGTGATGGTCAATCCATAATCAAGATGGCTACTAAATGACTTAAGGGTCATTAATACAGCACAGGTCTTTTAGACAAAGGGCTCATTCATATACCCGAGAGGTGAGAGACAGATTTCACCATGCTCCTTAAGAATGGTGCACAAAGCTGGGCAGTGGTGGTGCATGCCTTTAATCCCACCACTTGGGAGGCAGAGAAAGGCAGATTTCTGAATTTGAGGCCAGCCTGGTTTACAGAGTGAGTTCCAGGACAGCAAGGGCTGTACAAAGAAACCCTGTCTTGAAAAACCAAAAACCAACCAACCAACCAAACAAGAATGGTGCACAAGTTAATACTTATGAACTTTTTATTTCTATAATTTTCCATTTGATAGTTTCAGACCACTGTTAGCTGTAAATAACTGAAATTGCAGAAAGATAAAGGGAAGCCAAGGGGAAATACTGTAGTCAGTTTTGATAGAAATATGGCCTTAGTGTAGCTCCTAAGTCCTCATGAATGACTGTGACTTTGGTGACAGTTACCAAACCTATAGATAGTCCATTTGGATTCAGTGCAATGAGTAATTTTATCTTGTTTTGAGTCTGGGCTTTTACTTTCTTTTGACAACTAGGACTTCTCATTTTCCCTGCAGTATTCTCAGTAACAAATCTTAATCTGCAATTTCGTCCACGTGAGCCTTAGAGTCACACTATGGACCCCAGATCTCACCTTCCATATGGCCCTGGTGTCTTGGTTTCTGAATCCCACTAATTATTGTTTATTTGCCAGCTTAGTGAAGTTGTAGTCTAGGCAGAATTCACAAGCACTCTTAAACTGCTCATCACTCTGGGTATCAGACAATATTCTCATTTTGTACTCAACTTAGCATTTATTCTCACTGATTCCCAATAAGGTTTCAGACTGATGGCCAAGTACCTCACCTCTGCTTAGGAAACTGTGAGCTGCCTTCTATGCCTCTCAGCTTCAGTCCTCACTGTGGCCAACTTACCCAGTCATCCTGATTTAATACACTTTTCTACAATCTCACTTGCTCATGCTAGCAATTCTGCCCATATTTGCTTCCTTTACCCAGCCTGATTCTGCTTCATTTCCATCGTCTGTAACATGTATATCAATGTAATTCTTGAATAGTCTGTGTTCTTAATTAGTAAATATTACATGTGTAGCAATGTGATTCATGTACAGTCTGTGTTCTTAAAGACTAAACTATCTGAAAGCAAAGGAAATGTTTTCTCTATTTTAGTTTCCTGGGCTAATAGGAAAAAATGATATTTGGTTTTTAATAAATATTTTAAAGCAAATAGAACATACTGGGTGAGAGTTTAGGCCTTTGAAATATACACCAAACAAGATGCTCAAGGGATTCACAACAGATGAGACAGCCATAAACAAATTTACTTACTTTTAAGTTTTTATTTGCTCTTTGAGAACTTCCTACAGTGTAATATCATCAGTCACCCTCCATCTCCCTACTCCTCCTAGGTCTTTCCCATTTTTTCAACCTACCCTGCTGGTAAGAAGTTAGTAAGATAGTTATACACCCACATTCAGGACAGAATCATTCACAATAGACAAAAAGTAGAATCAATTCAAGCATCCACTTGTGGAGGAACAGATAAACACAATGTAGCATATACATACATTTAGAAACGTCCTCAGCTATAAAAAGGAGAGGGCTCTGACAGTTGTAACAAAATGAATGGTCCTTGAAGGCATAATGCTCAGTCTAATAAGATAGTCATAAACAAAAAATTTATACTTTCCCACTACTATGAATTGCTTATAGTAGCCTATTCATGGAGATAGAAAGCACAATGGTGACAGACAGAGTTGTGAGAAAGAGAGATGAGGGACTTTATGGGTTCTATAATGATGTAAGGCTTCTGGATACTGGCTCCCCAGCAGGGTAGATGTGCTAAATTAATCTGTTAGGATGTTCAAGACTATGAATTTCATATTTTATAAATTTGACTACAGCTTGAATAAGAACTTAATGAGAACAACCCTAGGATTAGAGAAGGAAAGACATGGTTGCCTCATGCAACTCAGGGTATCAAGAGGAATCTGGAAGGCACACAGCGGAAACACAGCTCTACGTTTGCGGCTTGATGGACAATAGAACAAACTACCCAGGAAATGAATGCATGAATGGAAAGGCAGCTTCATCTTATTGAATGAACTTGCTGTGAGCTAGTGTAAATGACAGCTGTGCTTTTGGAAATAATGAGCTTGGCTCCTAGATCTCTAAAATTATGTTCTCTAGTGGATTTCCAGCAGAGATAAATGGCAAGATTTAAAGCTTTCCTCTTACAAATTAATTTGAATTACTATGACATAATAAAGGTCTCCGGGTAGTTCTTTATATGAATGGAAGTTCCTGCTGAATAGGCAGCTCTCAGCACGAAAGAGACAAATTCAAAGGTGCTGACATATCTAACTGTGCACCTGCATGGAGGATATGAAAGGATGATTAGTAATACGTATCAGGGACTTCCTTAAAGATGGGTCTTCCAAATGCAAATCAACATTAGTGTTCAAATATGAAAATTATATATCAGATTAGTACAAATACTCCAGATTCACAGCTGGGACCTTTCTCTAATTCATCTCTGAATTTGAGCTCCCTATTATGTTTGTGAGACATATATATATATATATATATATATATATATATATATATATATATATATATATATATATGACTTGATTCTATAGTTTATTGTCTAATAGAATGGGTAAAATTAATTCTTTATCACATCATGGCAAGTTGCTTTGCCACAATGTTTTTGTTAACATTGAGGAAATGTTTAAGTGGTAGTTGGTATCACGCAGTTCAGTTGTGGACCTGATGAAGTAGTTCTGCTTAGGCTCTTACAAGACTGGAATCAGCATACCAGCAAACACGGTACAGTTTTGTTTTGAGGATCTAAGAAGAATTCATTTGTAAGCTGGTTCAGGTTGTCAGAATTCTGTTTCAGAATGAGGTTCTTGGTTTTTTATTTTTTAAAGAATTACTTATTTACTTTATGCATACGAGTACACTGTATCTGTCTTCAGGCACAACAGGTCCCATTGCAGATGGTTGTGAGCCCACCGTGTAGTTGCTGGGAATTGAACTCAGGACCTCTGGAAGAGCAGTCAGTGCTCTTAACTGCTGAGCCATCTCTCCAGCCCAGGTTCTTGTTTGTTGAGTGACTGTTAGGGTTGCCAACCTCTCCTAGAGACCATTCTTGGGTGGTGTTCACCTGATTCCATCTTGTCTTTAATGCAGTGAAGATGCAGAACTTCTCAGACTGAAGGACGTGCAGTGGCTAATCTACTTTCTTCTTCCCATCCCTCCGCAGCTTGCTGGTTCTTTCCTGCTCACCTCGGAGAATGCCAAGTGCAGAAACGGGAACAACTGGAGAGCCACCAATGGAATCTAATACAATTTTGAGATATACCCTGCTCCAGCACCAGCTCCTCTCCGCGAGATCCATCTTTTGTCCTGAAAGACCTCATTTTCCCCTCTGCCGAGCACAGTCTTTCTCTCTGCGCTTATATCCTGATCGCTAAAAGGGAGATTTCCATTTCATTCCAATACTCATTCCATGTTGCAACACACTGACTAGTCACTGTGTCAGTACCCAAAAGACAAAATAATCAAGAATTTTGTTTTTCAGAATAGGCCAGGTGTCTGTTCCATTGTTCGCTGTTCGCTCCCTGGGGGAACCCTTCAGGCTTGTTTCTTTCCTTTTCTACCCCTGATTAGCCCATCATGTTCCTGGCAAAAAGTAACAGGGCTAGCATAAGTGAAATCTCTAAGCAGGTGCTACACTCTGAGGTTTTTGTACTATACGAATGTTTCTTGGGCTGTGAAGTAATTTACTGATGAATATGAAATAGAAATGCCTTTCATGAAATCCTATCATTATGATGTTAAGCATTATCAGGTTTCAGGAACCAAGAATTTCTGCTCTAGGCGATTTATTTTCTTATTCTGTCAGTCAGAATGGTTGCTCAAGCAAACCAACTCCAGTATAACAGTTTTTAGATTGTAAACCATCCCACTAAACTAATATATTTAACTATCACTATCAAGCTCAGTAATTTCAAATAAAGAAAAGGAAGTAATGTTACATTTATCGGATAGTTATTCTGTGCTAAACTTACATTGAATGCAATAGTGATCAACTCCCAGGTTACCCATCATGCATGTGTGTCATATTAATGGAAGAAAAAGTACTTACCCTTGGAGTTATTTAACCAAAAACGAGCCAGATTTGAATTCTCTGCTTCATGACCTTTGTGTCTTCCATCCTCTGTCTGTCTCTTGTGTGGGTCTGAGACTGTTCCTGCTTAATAAATGCTGTCTTGTAAATCTGTCTATCCCTGTGCATTCCTATGTGTGTGATTGTGTCTTTAGTATAGTGGTTGTTTGCGTGTGTGTGTGTTTTGTAACTTCACATGTCGGTCACTCACAAAGTTCCTTACCCAAAAGGAGTAGGGTATATTTTACAGAAATCTTTAAGAGAGCTTTATAAAAGATTAAGTCCCCGTCTATAACCGATCCCAGCTGACTCAGACAGCAACCAATATTTTTAATTTTTTATGGTATATATTTTGAAAGGTTTCTTTCAACTTCAGTATTTGCTGCCTTCAGCACATGACACACATGATCTGGATCAGGGAATGCGAGAGGATATAACTTAAAGTACAGCTATGGTTCAGCTTAGGTTGTAAAAGTTAATTACCAGGGAAATCCAAAGTTAGTTGGTACCTTATTCTCCTAAAGGTAGGTTAAACAAACAGTCTGAGTAGACAGTAGGATACAGTCTTAGGTGATCTAAAGGTGTATTATTAATAAATTCTGGATGTGAGGTCCTACACAAGTTTTAATCTCTTTGAATGTAAGATATTTTCAGAATATTTTATCACTCCTGTGGTGATTTTAAAAGGTTTGGCCCCCATAGAATGCTTGGCCCACAGGAAATGGAGGTGTAGCCTTGATGGAGTACTTTTTGGAGTGGCTTCATTGTAGGAAATGTGACACTGTGGAGGCAGGCTATGAGGTCGTAAATGCTCAAGCTACACCCAATGTGAAGCACATCCATTCTCCTTGTTGCCTGTACATCAAGATGTAGAATTCTCAGCTCCTTCTCTAGCACCATGCCTTTCTGGATGCTGCCATGCTTCCTGCCATGGTGATACTGAATTAAACCTCTGACACTATAAGCTAACCCCACTTAATTGCCTTCTTTTATAAGAATTGTCATAGTCTTGGTATCTCTTCACAGCAATGAACATTGTAACTAAGACAGACACAAAACACCGTACTGGACGCTTTCATTTCTCTCAATGTTCTTGTTTTACTGGTGAGGTAAATGGGCTTGAAGAGGATCAACAACTTGCCAAGTTCAAATTAAAATCAACATTTGAAGCACAAGCTTTCCCTATGAGCTGAGTTTTCCAAAGTATTGCCTTGGCCAATGTGATTTTGTTATGAAATTCCATGTTAATAAGGTGATCATGTTAGGAAAGAATAAAAATATTCATTATTATTTAGCAGCCTTTTTTTTCAGGTGCTGTGCTGAGTAGTTTCACAATTGATAGCTAGATTTATATCAACTTGAAACAAATCGTTATCTGAGAGGAGGGGACTCCTATTGAGAAAATGCCTCCATAAGATCTGGCCAGCTTATAAAGCCTTTACAAACTAGTGATTGATGAGGTGGAGGTGGAGGTAGTCTGGACCATTGTGGGTGGTGCCACCCCTGGTCTGGTGGTCTTGGATTCTTTAACAGGCTGAACAAGACTTGTGGAGTGAGCCAGTAATCCACACGCCTCCATGGGCTCTGCATCAGCACCTGCCTCCAGGATCCTGCCTGTTTGTGTTCCTGTCCTGGTTTCCTTCAGTGATGGACTTCAATGTGGAAGTGTAAACCCAATAAACCCCTTTCTCTCTAACTTGCTTTTTGGTCCTGGTGTTTAACTAAAACACATACTCAGCAACTTACTTTTTTTTTTTCTTTAAGAAGAAGGAAGTACAAGTTTGAGAAATTAATAGTAAGTTCAAGATAAAATGATAGAGCTAAATTAGAACCAGTCATTTCTGACTCCCCTTCACCAAAATGTGCAAAGGCCACACACACACACACACACACACACACACACACACACACACACACATTGAATTGTGATACATGAACTTGCGTATATCATTGTCATATTACTGATCTTGAGTATATATTTGAAAATATCAAACACTAAAGAACAAAAGATAATTAATTACAAGGTCACAGAATTTATCATCTGTATAAGCTGAGGAACACCCAAGTCCTTCTCTTATAAACTATTAAGAGTGAGTTCTGAGAAAGTGAGTTAGAAAATGATCCAAACTGTGTGCTCATAAGGTCAATGTGGTTGAGTTAAGTCTTAATCCCGCTAAAGAATTCATTGTCCTCCCTGCATGCTTTCTTACCTTCTCCTGTATGGTGTTAGTATCAGGTCACTGTCACCTTGAAATAAACACTTACAGGTGGATTCTTAAGATCTTCCTTGCCATGTGTTAAGCTAGTTGCTTTCCTTAGCATTATTATATAAGTGGAATGGGAGTGTCTTTAAAACCCATAAGCATCCTTCAATTGGGAGGCCTGTTGTTTAGCAAGGTCTGAAATCTATATGAATATACTTCTACGTTAATAGCTATTATTAAGGTGAATAGTTTTAATTATACTACAGATTGTCTTTCCATTTATTTCAGCCTATCAACTATTTATTTGCACATCTTTTGTACTTAGGGCACTTGGATGATGGCTAGAAATGTTTAGATGAACAAAACAGTGTCTGCTCAGCTTCTGTTGTGTGACAGATGGATAAGCAGATGGCTCTCACTTGTAGGAAGAGACCAGGTTGGGGAGGGCACATAGAAATAAGAACACACAGGTGCCAGACTTCCTCCAAAGTTCAGTCCAGATTCCTAACTCACAGTTGCTCATAGTTCTCCCTCATGGTGGCCATTACCCCTGGTAAAAGTGCAGAAATATGACATGTTGAAATTCCTTGCATGTATTATTTCCATGTTCTGTATTCCTTAGATATCTTGGTAAGTCAACTTCTAAAAGAAAAGAGATTTTTTTTCAGTAATTTATCATTTAAAAGAAAATTTTAATGTATTCTGAACATTTGAGAGTGTCTCAGAGTTCTGTTAATTCCTTAGAATAGATATTTCTGGTAGTCTGTATCACATGGTATGTGAGACAGATTTCTAATGCTGCTTTTCAGAGTGATATATATATATATCATATAATATATATTATATGATATATATAAGTGATACCAGAAAATAAAACCCAACTGTGACACTATCTTGGGAGAAGGCAAATTCAGTTACCTCCCACCTGGAATTTTTCTTTTTTTACCAAATTCAGTTCGGAAAATACTAATATCCTTTACCCTCCCCAACTCCTGTGCTTCCAGGGAACCAAGATTTGGTTTCTTCTAAGCATAGATGGCCTGGCTTTCCAGCTTTATCTTTGAACAGTTCTTCACCTTCCTATTGACATATGTATGAGAACAGCTCTTAGCAAGGCTGTGGGGAGCAGGCCTGGACCCACTAACCTGATCCATATTGATTCCTGGCTTCCCTGAACCCATAAGACTTCCTGTCTCTGCTAGGTGTGATAGTGACACGGCCTGGTATGACTTCAGAGCTGTGGGTCTCAGCTGAGCAGGCCTCGCCCCAGTGGAAGAGTTGGCAGCGGTGCCACGACTCTCTTGAACTCATTCTTCTGATGATAACCCACAAGTTCTCAACCCCATCTGCTTCCCAAGAGCTCAGGTGTAGCATTCTCATAGACTAAATTGACTTTGTGTATGTATATATGTGTGTGTATGGGTGTTGTTATTCCTGGTCCTAAAAGCCTTTACCAAGTACAGAACTGAGATCCCAAGCATACCCTTCCTGAATCAGACTGCAGAGTGAGTCAGCCCGCTATACTTCAGAGGCCGTCATTGAGTAAGGCAAGGAAGCTATGGGCAGCTGGGCATGAGGTAAGGTGAGCATTCCTCTAGAAAGCAGAACTCACCTCTCCCTGGCTGCCCCCAACACCTCATGACACCTCCCCAGCCAGGGCTGTTGGACTGGTTTTGGATTCCAGGAGTCCCTCTCTGAAGCAGCTCCAGTTACTAGACACTAGGAGATTGGGCAGCAGGTATGCACTTTCTCCTCCACCTCCTCCATGGGGGCCTTGAACTTCAAGAGCAGGGGCGGGGGGGTGGTGGCCGGGGAACTCTGCTGGTGACTGCATAATACACCGAGGTCCTGTTGCTGTTTAGGGGGAAGTTCTGCCTCCAATCAAGGGGGCTTTGCCTTCGCTGCTGCTCTCTCCAGACCTGGCCATGCTGCTGCCCAGGTGGGTGCTTAAGAATGGGTGTCTGAGCAGCTTGGCTGAGGCCCTCTGCCTCTTCAGCTCCAGGAGAGTTTGGGGGCTCTGTTCTTTGAAGTCGCTCCAGGGTGAGGGGGCATTGGCCACACCGGGGTTGTCGTAGGCCATGCTGTAGTCTGGCATCTCGAGCATCTTCCATATATCCTCATTGTCCAGCGCATACTGGTAGGTGTTGCTGACAGGAGCCCGAAGACCATTTCCATAGGTCCATCCAGTTCTTACCATAACATCTTGGTAGAGAATTCTGAGAGCAGCTCAGGCTTCTCCAGCCTGGGGTTCGAGTCCTTGTTCTTCTGGTCTGTCCTGGTTTCCCTGATGTTTCCATTGTAGGTGGAAGTACGCTGGTCCTCGGCAGCACTTTGCGGCTGCCACAAGATGGCCTCTCCCTCATATTCTTTCCGGTATAGGTTGATTCTGTCTGATAGACTGGCTAGACGCACCACTTTCCCATGTCTGCCTGCATTGGATGTCCTTTGACTCAGGGATGACTTGTGTCTCATCTGGAACTTGATGATCACATCATGCTTGAGTTGAAGCTCCAACAGCAGGACCTTGAATTTCTCCTACTCACACAGGTCTATTGGCATCTCATGGGACACCAACAGCTCTGCCATTGGCATCTGTCCCCAGAAGGCTGCTGCGTGCAGAGGCTCCCAGTCCTTCACATTCACATGCATTTGATGGTCCAGGAGGAGCTCGGCTGCCCGCAGGTATCCATTGGCTCTAGCTATGTGTAGCAGTGTACCACCCTGGCCATCTATCCAGCCGAGATCCTGGCCTGCTGCTATCGTGCAGTGCATGCTGGTTCTCTGTTTCCTACATTATTTGGTATTTTCTTTTAGAAAACCATCATATATGCTTTTTTGGAAACTTCATATATTTTTGGAAATGTTTTCTATATTAGATTTCCACAATACCCCTCAAAGGCCCCTTAATCTTAGCTGTGTGTGTCACCATATTCCCTCCCTTTTTGTCCTCTCTCCCTCCTCACTTGATCCTTTGGTCTGGAACCTTCCATCTTGAATATCTATTTTCCTTTCCTAACAATACCTACCTACTCCCTGTAGTCCATTATGCTATACCTGTCCTCTGGGGTTCTATAGATTGCAGCTTGCTTTTCAGTCATTGGCTTAATAGTTAATATTCACATGTCATATTTGTCTTTTTGGGTCTGGAATACCTCACTCAGGATGATATTTTTTAGTCCCATCCATTTACCTGCAAATTTCATATCATTTTTAAAAAACAGATGAATAATGCTTGATTATGTAAATGTACCACAGTTTCCTTATCTAGTTCTTTGATGAGGTGATATCTGGTTTTTTCCCCCAACTTATGGATATTATGAATAGAATAGAAATGAACATAGTTGAGCAAGTGTCTCTGTGCTTAGATGCAGTATCCATTGGTTATATATCCAACAGTGGTATAGCTGGATCTGGAGGTAGATCGATTACCCATTTTCTGAGGAACCACCATGTTACCATGTTGACTTCCATAGTAGCTATATAAGTTTGTACTCCCACTAAAATGGAGTAAGGCAAGGAAGCTATGGGCAGCTGGGCATGAGGTAAGGTCAGCATTCCTCTAGAAAGTAGATCTCACCTCTCCCCGGCTACCCGCAACACCTCATGGCACCTTGCTTTTTTTTTTTCTTCCCCCTTGCTCCTCATCCTCACCAGCATGAGCTGTCACTTGTGGGTTTTTTTTTTAATTTTAGCCTAAAGAAAACAAACACATGATTATCTCATTAGATGTAGAAAAGGTGTTTGACAAAACACAACACCCTTTCATGATAAAAGTCTTGGAGAGATCATGGATTCAAGGGACATGCCTAAACATAACAAAGGCAGTCTACAGCAAGCCTATAATCAACATCAAGTTAAATGGAGAGAAACTCAAAGCAATTCCACTAAAATCATGGACAAAACAAGGTTGTCTACTCTTTATATATATCTAATCAAAATATTACTCAAAGTCTTAGCTACAGCAATAAAAAAAACTGAAAGAGATTAAGGAATACAAATTAGAAATGAAGAAATCAAAGTATCCTTATTTACAAATGTATGGCAGTATACATAAGTGATTCTAAAGATTCTACCCAAGAACTTTTACAGCTGATGTTTTCAGCAAGTAACTGACAATATTAACTCAAAAAATATTAATAGGCCTCCTATATACAAATGACAAATGGACTGAAAAATAAATCAGAGAAACAACATTTTACATTAACCTCAATACAAAATATCTTGTGGTAACTCTAAGCAAGCAACTGAAAGACTTGTATGATAAAAAAAAAAAAAACTGTAAGTCTTTTAAGGAATTAAAGAAAATATCAGAAAATGAAAAAATCCCCCATGCTCGTGGATCAGCAGGTTTAACATAGTAAAAAAAAAAAAAAATTCTGTTTTGTGGAATCAGTTGAGGAATATTGGCATTATCTAACTTATTTTTGAAATTCTGATAGAAATCAATTCTTTGTTCCTTTGTACTATGTGTTTGTTTCTATTTTATTGATTTCATCCCCAAGTTTGAGTATTTCTTCCTGTCTACTTTTTGTGGTTGTGATTTCTTTTTTTCATTCTATAGCTTTTGGGTATGCTGTTAAGTTACCTATCTGAGATATCTCCATTTTGTGTGTGTGTGTGTGTGTGTGTGTGTGTGTGTATGTGTGTGTGTGTGTGTGTATGTAGGCACTTAGTGTTATGAACTTATCCCTCAGAATTGCCTTCTTTGTATCCTATAAGCTTGGATATTTTGTGTATTAATTTTCACTTAATTCTAGAAAAATCCCTAATTTCTTTCTTAATTTCTGTCTTGACCCATTTTTTCATTCAGAAGTGAGTGCCTCAGTTTTCATGAGTTTGTAAGCTTTTTATTTTTCATTGGAGACAAGAGCCAGAGTTTGACAACACTGCTTTATAAGTCTTATCTGGCTTCACACACAGTTACAGGACCTATCCTGCTGACAGATCTTGTTCCAGCCCCACTGCTCCTGTTTATTTTCTATCTAAAAGTTTATTAAAAACCTACTCATAGAAGCAAAAGAGGATGCACCCACATAGTCTACCAATAGTGGATTGATTGCATAAACTATATGATCAGGGTGTACATGATCACAAAGTGTCAAACAGTCTTAAAAGTACATCTTAGTTCACTATGCTTTCTCTCTGCAACAAGTATCATAAAATTTTCATAATAAGCAGGAAAATAAATAAACTTAATGCCATCTTTTTATGACTAAACAGAAATAAAAACTGAGAAATAAAATGAAACTGAGAATAGCCTACGCTATCTACTTTGTGTCAGAGGGTAATATATTTACATTTCAAGTGCTGAAACAGGTTGGCAGCATTCAAAAAACATTAATCAGAATCCTAGGGGTTTTTTTGGCTTAGGGAGATTTCTTTAAGTCAGCAAGTCTGACAGCATCTCTCGGGAGGTATAAATGTAACAGGGAGAAAATAATTGCATGTTCAGAATAAACAGTCCCCAACTTTCTTTACCCTGAATCTTGTTAAATAAACTACTAGAGTTGAGTTTTAGAAAAAAGGCAACTGATACAAAAAATGGTTTCTCTCTTTTGGCAAGTTTTCTTGCTTTCCTTTTTCTATGTCAGCATTTTATAACAAACAAACTGTCAACTGGGAACACTAGCATCCAGAAGTTGATATTTTACCCCGAACATATTAATACATTGTCTATAGATTCCCTAATAACTTTGATTCTCATGGTGTTTTATGTTTCATGGCAAGCTCTCCTTGTCCAAGTACTTCACAAACGTTTATAGCATGAGTGACTTGAAACTCTCAGAGCCATCACATATTAGGGAAAGGAAATATCTTCCTTGAAAGCTCTCTGTGTTTGTGTTGAGGAGTGGGACCTTGCCTTTACCTCAAACTTGAATAAAAATATGATCTGAAGACATGAGTAAGAGCAGGCAAATATGTCAGGTCAGTGGGCAGGATGTATTCTATGTTCATATAATTACACACTGGTCCACCAATGTTTCAAATTGAGACTTAATGATTCTCTAATTGGACTCCTTATTCACACTGATGGTGTGTCTTCCTCACCCTTATTCACACTGATGGTGTGCCTTCCTCATCTTTATTCACACTGATGGTGTGCCTTCCTCATCTTTATTCACAGTGATGGTGTGCCTTCCTCATCTTTATTCACACTGATGGTGTGCTCTCCTCACCCTTATTCACACTGATAGTGTTCTCTCCTCACCCTTATTCACACTGATGGTGTGCTCTTCTCATCCTTATTCACATTGATGGTGTGCTCTCCTAATCCTTATTCACACTGATGGTGTGCTCTCCTAATCCTTATTCACACTGATGGTGTGCTCTCCTAATCCTTATTCACACTGATGGTGTGCTCTCCTCATCCTTATTCACACTGATGGTGTGCTCTCCTCACCCTTATTCACACTGATGGTTTGCCCTCCTCACCCTTATTAACACTCTAAGGTTGTGCCCTCTTAGGCTACTCTTTATTTTGAGAATTATTTTTTTTTCCTGGAGAAATTGCAAATAAGAAACAATTAAAATATTAGGACCCCAAATATTCTTGCCTATTTATATTTTTCTCTAAATTGTGACTTAAATCTAAACAGTTTCTTTTTTCCCCCTCTTTATTTTTATCTTACAGGAACATTCTTACTATCTGTATTTTGTCTTATAGCAGTGGAAGGAGTCAATTTGAATACCATTTCATCACATGTATTTTCTATTTTCCACTACAGGTGATGAATTGACTGGATTCTCTGCTGTAATATAGCATTGTGACTAGATTAAGGACAAGACTGAATGATATTCAAAGGCCAGTGTAACAGGAAATTTTTAAAAAGCACCATCCCGCTCTAAAGCTTGCTACTCTCTGGCCCCAGTGGTTTCGCCACCTCCATGGCTAGCCCCATTCAGAGACTGCCCATCTCATGGTTCTCTTGCTGCAGACTCTGTTCCCATTCCCAGCCATCTGCTCCCTATGGAGCTGTCACAAATCCCTCATAACCAGGTAAAATGAAAACTCTAGAAGCTTGTAATTTATCAGATTTTTATCAGTAAATTCTCACTCCACAAAACGTCCACACAATGAACTCAGAGCCAATTGATGTTGATATACACTGCCCATCTAACTAAGAAAAATTATCTTGTAATTCTCCTTTTAAGATATTCATTATTAAAAATAGCAAAGAAAAGTAGTAGAATATGAAGGTTGCCTGCAAAAGGTGGTCTTTGTCATTGAGAAGTTGTCTACTTAATTCAAGTGGAAGTTTCTGGATATGTCAGGTGATACAGACTCACATGCTTTTTTGTGCTAAGTCAGATTCACATCTGTGTTTACCTGAGGAAACACCCATGGGAAGGCATGAGATGTTTGGAGAAAGTATAAATTGGACTCAGTGAACAGTGACCAGTCTCATGCTTGCACAGTTAGCTTTGCAATGCTTCTTTGGTCTCGAGTCTTCATCTTTGCTGATTTTCACTTCACCAAGAGAGGCACAGCAGAGAACTTCTGGCATCTGGGATGATTTGATGGAGGCCTGGTAATTTCTGCTAGATCATGCCACTCACTGCTGCTGATTCATGTTTAGTATCCTGACACTACTGAACTGGACTGCTGATATCTTAACAGAGATTGGAATCAGCCCCAAAGAACTACTTCTAAACAGGTCCACAGTTCCTTATTCTATTTACCATCTTCTCTTCCCTACCTTTGGACAGTGGGTTAGAAGGGGGATTGAAACATTTGAGAACCATTATTAAAAGTATGTTTAAAAAAATATCTAAGCCTGCGGTTAGTTTCTCTCTTGTTCTAACATTTGCACCTGTGTCTTCAGTTTATGGTTCATTTACTTTTATAAAAAATACATAGATTATTTTTTCTACTAGTAAAAAATCAAAGTGAATTGTGTGACTTGTGGTAATTAATGCACAAAACTAACTCAGAAGGAGGGCTTTCAAAGGTTGCCAGAAGCTCAGAGTTCTATAAATCTAAAGGAAAAGTATTTAGCAGTTAACATTATTAACCACTTAACTGGGGATTTTGTTTAGAACTAGACTTCTGAGAAGAATGGGGTTTTCAAACTTTTTAAAGGGTAGGGAGGGAACACTGAAGAAATCAGGAGGGTATTGTGATAGTTAATATTGATTAACAACTTAACCTGACCTAGAATCATCAAGGAGAGAAACTTCTGGGCATGCCTGTAAGGGATTATCCAGATTAGGTTAATTGGTGTGGGAAGAACCATCCTAAATTTGGGAAATACTGTTCTGTGTGCTAGGGTTTCAGACTGATTGAAAACAAGAAAGCAGGCTGAGCATAAACACTCACCAATCCCTGCTTCTTGATCATATATGTAATGGACCCCCAGAGACTTGAGCCCATGGCTCCCTGCCATGATGGACTGTGCCCTGGGACTGTAAGCCAAAACAAACCTTACTTTCTTGAGTTGCTGTTGTCAAGTTATTTTATCACAGCAACAAAACAATTAACTAATACAGGAGTTTGGTGCTGAGAAGAAGCAGGGCCATTGCTCTGATAAACCTGACCACATAGTCCTTGGGCCTTTGTAGGAAAAGTGTGGAAGAGTTTGGAACGTGGACTACAAGAGCCTTGGGATGGAGTAAGCAGAGTACACTGGACCATCCTTGGGCAAATTTATAAAACCAGAATGCTGAGAGAAATGTTGCAAATGGAAGCCTAGCTCATAAGGTTTCAGAGATCAGCTAGGTAATTGGGTGAGAAGCCATTTGTGTGATATTTGGGAAAAGAATCTGGCTGCATTCCAGCTGTGTTCTGAGAACTTGAGTGAAGCTGAAGACAGGAGTAGTGGATTAATTTATTACTGGATGCCCAACTTGGGGATCCATCCCATAAATAACCACCAAACCCAGACACTAGGCAGATGCCAACAAGAGCCTACTGATAGGAGCCTGATATAGCTGTCTCTTGTGAGGCTCTGCCAGTGTCTGGCAAATACAGAAGTGGATGCTCACAGTCATCCATTGGACGGTGCACAAGGTCCCCAATGAAGGAGCCAGAGAAAGTACCTAGGAAGCTGAATGGGGACTGAAGCCCCATAGGAGGAACATCAATATGAACTAACCAGTACCCCCAGAGCTCCTTGGAACTATACCACTAATCAAAGAAAACACATGGTGGAACTTGTGGCTCTAGCTATATATATAGCAGAGGATGGCCTAGTCGGTCATCAATGGAAGGAGAGGCCCTTGGTCCTGTGAAAGCTCTAGGTCCCAGTTTAAGGGAATGCCAGGACCAGGAATGGGAGTGGGTAGGTTGGGAAGTAGGGGGAGAGGGAGGGGATAGGGGATTTTCAGAGGGGAAACTAGGAAAGGGATAACATTTGAAATGTAAATAAAGAAAATATCTAAAAAACCTTATTGTTGGATGAAATTTAAAGATGTAACATAGCTACTGCTTACTTCTCTTATTCAGATTTATAGTGAAACAAAACAGAACTAAAGCAGAAAGATAAAAAAATAAGCAGTTTGTTTAGGAAAAGTGTTCAAAAAAGTTTAAAGTTGCAACCAAGGACTATGAAAAGGAGGGTATAATTACTATAAAAGCAGCCGTCTTCCCAGTGCTGGAGCAATAGGAAAGATGCCTGCAGGACAGCTATCCAAGATGCCAACTTCTAAAAAGGCAGCTTCGTTTGAAAGGAGAGCCTAAAATAATAATGCCACTTCAGGCACTCAAAAGCAGCTGCCTAAGAAAGCATTTATCCAGGGTTAGCACACAGAGGCTAATACAACTCTCATCCAATAGGTCCAGGTTCTATTGCAAGCTGGTAGTGTTATTTTTGTGGTATTGATTTTACAGGCACAAAGAGTGCAAGATTGATGGGGGGAGGGGCACACAATCTTGCATTACAGTTCCAGAGTTTTTGAGGCCATATGTGATAGGGTTGGGGTCCCTGCAAAGAGTCTTGAGAAGGAGCTGCATGGCGCTTTGACAGTAAATGCCTAGTTGCAGAATATCAATGATCCCAGGACCATAGGAAGTCTTATACGAAAAGCTACATATATGTAGAGGAGCCAGCCCAACAGGTAATGGAACTCCTAACCTCAACCTTCATACAAAAGAAATTCCACACCGAGATTATTTTGCTGGGAAAAATTTCCAAATACTTATGGGAAAGTCATATCAATTTTATATAAATAATCCTTATAGATTGGTTGGAGTGGGTTTATGTTCAGTTCTGTGCTTAGGACAGAGTCACCCATCCTAAGGAAAGAAGTGTCTGTTACCAATAGAAAGGAAAAGGAATACTCAATGGATATTGAGCCATGCCTGTGTCTTGGTATATGAAACTCTCTCTCTCTCTCTCTCTCTCTCTCTCTCTCTCTCTCTCTCTCTTTCTCTCTCTTTCAGTTTTTTCAAGACAGGATTTCTCTGTGTAGCCCTGGCTCTCCTGGAACTCACTTTGTAGACCAGGCTGGCCTCAAACTCAGAAATCCTCCTGCCTCTGCCTCTGCCTCATGAGTGCTGGAATTAAAGGTGTGCACCACCACGCCCAGTGAAACTTATTCTCTTGTTTCCACTTTTCTAACTGCTATTTCAACAATTGATGACACAGGAACCATGGAACAATCTCAATGGGATATGTAGTTGCTGTGCTTGTAACAAAAGCATACTGGACAAGAGACTCTGTTACATCATTGTACTGTCTGTAAAACAGGAGTGGATGTTTCTCTCCTGTTATCTGCCAATCATTCCTTCATCACTTTGAACTTCAAAGTTTACTTTTATAAATATATGGATGTCAAATTAAACAATTTATATGATATAACATTTATTATTATAATCATCAAAATTATTTTGTTCAAGCAAGAGTCTATTGGAAAAAAACAGGGTAAAAGCTTTTATTATTCATAGTGGCTGTTGCTGAACATAGAACTAGAAAGCCCATTAATTTGTACAGAACTGTATAATTTTCTGAGAATTTGTACTACTACAATCACTGTTGAACTTATAATAGCCATGGCAGTTTCTTAGGGCTATTGTTAAACTACTTGTGTTATAGAAGATGCAAAGTGAACTTATGGTGAATTTTTACATGTTTGGGATCCGTTACTACTAAGCTGTTATAAAAACCAAATATCATAAAAGTTCAACTTTATCCTATAAATGAATCCTATCTAATGGCAGTATGAGACATCATGACACTGGAAAATAAAGGAAACTGAGAAGCTAGGAAAATGAAAAAACATGCTCTCTCTCTCTATCTATGTCTCTCAACATAGAGTTAACTGTGAGTGGTTGCCAGCCATATAAAGATAGAAAAGCCTGTTATAGATTGATAAACTCAGGTCTAAGATCCCCCAGGGTGTATGGTGAGCTCTGTCACACTTATGTAGTGTTGAATGTAAGCCCCTTTACCATGGAAGAGGAGGTCAGGTTAGCTACCTACCTTTGTGTTCTGAAGCCAAACTATATGAAAAAGAAATAATTTTAAAACGGGAATGGCTCATTTGGGCTCGTGGTTTTATATGGTTCAGTCCATAATTATTTGGTCTCATATCTTGGGTAGACCAGTGTGGTGGCATGTGCATTTACATGCATATTTGGTGTAATAGAGTTAGATAGGTCAGTAGATAGATAGATAGATAGATAGATAAGATAGATAGATAGATAGACAGAGAAGGATAGGATAATCAAAGCCCCAGTTACATCAATTACATGTCCTCAGTGATTTATTTTCTCCAGCTAAGTCCTATCTCTTAAAGTTCCCACTAGCCAGGACTAAGGCATAATGCATGAGCCATAGGGGGCATTTTATTTTCATGAGATAAAATAGTCACAGAAAATAAAACCCTGTTCATTTCAGAATATATGCCAAGTAGAGTTACTATCTATTTAAAGAACCAGTCTGGGTTGCATAGAACTACAAACAGGATTGTTTAAAAAGAGTATCTTCTTATAAGTAAGGTTTATCTATTAACAATAAAACTGTGATGGCAAATGTTTGTTATCTCATGGTGCCCTTCATAGTGGTTATTGAACATTTAACTAGTAAATAGCATACATGGGATGGCAGCGGACAAGTTTTAGTCATCAGAAATAGAAGCACAGCTTGAGAGTGACAGAGTTAGCATTGTTACCCATGCCACCTGACAAGATGCTCTCTTTAGAAGATAGAATAACTCTATAAATAGCTTAACAATAAAGCCTTTCAGAATGGATTGTGATGATGATGACTAGTAGCTTCCCCTGTCCCTATTCTCAACACAATACCCAGCAGGGCTTGAATTCCTGACATGCGGTAGTCCATGTAGAATTCTGTGGTGGTAGATGGTGTTTAGATAGTCTTTGTGGGCAGAGTTTATTATTGAATATGGGTATGAACCTCAGAGGATTCTTGAACACCACAGATTGGGTGCAAATGTATGCTGAGCTTAGAATTGAAAAGGGGAGAGGAAACAAAAGCTCTCTTTAAGATACCAAACATGTTTTTTGACAAATGAATAAATAAACAAAAGGTTATTAGCTAGAGCTCTTAAAATCACTTGTCAGCAGTTAAGGGCACATGTGGCTCTTGCAGAGGACCAGGGTTTGATTCTGACACCCACATGGTGGCTCTAAAGTATCAGTAGCTCTAGTTCTGAGAGATCCAATGCTCTCTTCTGCCCTCTATGGGCATCAGACTCATTTGGTACACATACACATATAAAGTAAGTAACTTAATAATAATAATAAACTGAAATGAATAAATAAAAAAAACCCCAGTGATAATCCACTATTGTAAAGTCTAAAAGATGAATCCATTAATGCACCTTGTGTTAGGGTTTTACTGCTGTGAATAGATGCCATGAACAAGGCAACTCTTATAAAGAACACTATTTAATTGAGGCTGGCTTACAGGTTCAGAGCTTCAGTCCATTATTGTCAAGGCAGGAACATGGCAGTATCCAGGCAGGCATGGTACAGGCAGAGATGAGAGTTCCACAAGACTGGCTTCTAGGCAGCTAGGATGAAGACTTTAAAGCCCACACCCACAGTGACATACCTACTCCAACAAGGCCACACCTCCTAATAGTGCCACTCCCTGGCCCAAGAATATACAAAACCATCACACACCCCTTGCAACGTTACTATAAGTAGTGCACTCTTAAACTCTAAAATTTTTATTAATTACCTTTCACTTTTTATGTTTCTAGTGCTTTGCCTAATATTTCAGATGCTAATTTAGCATTAAATATCAGGTTTCTAGTGGTATTTTTTTTTAATGTGGCTGAGGTTTTATTTACAAACATTCAGCCTAATTGTGGACTATTTAAATAATGTCTGGCTTTTATACACTCTCTACCCTTCTGGGTAAATTATCACCAAACCCCTAGATGTGTTCAGTTTCCTATTCACATATTCCTATTCACCTATTTCACCTTCTAGGAAAAGAGGAAATATATACAATTACTCTCTACCTGCTCCCAAACAACTACTTCCTTCCTACTCAGGATAGCCTCAATTTTGAGATAGCCACCTGCCTTTGTAAGTAAGTAGTTTGCTTGGTTTTACTTAGCTTGAAGCTTCCCCACATATCTCTTAAATACTAAAAACACCTTTAATTCATTCCAGCTGTTAGCTGCTCAGTTGCTTCTATTCCTATATTAAAAAAAACAAAAACAAATCAACTTTTATTCCTATATATTTGATTTTTTTTCTAGTGGTTTGTAATGTTTCATACACAATTTCTCCACTCATAAGTTACAAACCATCAAAGTGAGTCCTAATTCCTATTACTTTATATCATACTGTGCTGGCTGTTTTGTTTTTTTGTTTTTTTGTTTTTTTGTTTTTTTTTTTTTTTTTGTCAACCATCTAAACTGAGACATCTCTGAAAAGAGGGAATCTTAATTGAAAAAGTCTTTCCACATGACTGGCCTGTAGGAAAGTCTGTAGGGCATTTTCTTGATTTTTAATTGATATGAGAAGGCCAAGCTCTCTGCAGGCAGTGCCACCCTGGCCAGGTGATCATCAAGGTATAAGAAANTTTTTTTTTTTTTTTTTTTGTCAACCATCTAAACTGAGACATCTCTGAAAAGAGGGAATCTTAATTGAAAAAGTCTTTCCACATGACTGGCCTGTAGGAAAGTCTGTAGGGCATTTTCTTGATTTTTAATTGATATGAGAAGGCCAAGCTCTCTGCAGGCAGTGCCACCCTGGCCAGGTGATCATCAAGGTATAAGAAAATAGGCTGAGCACGACATTGAGAGAAAGTCAGTAAGCAGTATTTTTTCATGCCTTCGGCCTATCTCTAGGTTCCTAGTCTGACTTCACTCAGTGATGGAGTGTGACCTGAGAGTTGTAAGCTAAAATAGACTCTTGTCTCCCAAAATTGCTTTGTTTGGGTGTTTTTATCATACTGATAAAAACTCCAGCCAAGACAATAAGGGTCATGAGAAACTACTTTTATTTAATTACTCAAGCAAAATATGACACTTCTTATGACAATCTCTGCTTCCTTGAAATTTACCACTATTACCATAACTCTTCCCAAGAGAAGAATATTTGCTATTAACCACAATTTGGTTTTATATCTGCTGTGAACAATAGGTCAAAAACTACAATTTAGTAATTTCCTGTCTCTCTCATTATCATCGCTAAACAGCAAACCTCAAAATCAGAGGTCACACAGGTCACACAGGTATGTCTGTGTGTCAGTGATAAGGCTTCTTAACAATTTCCAGGATGCTAAAGGCTATCATAAAGCCAAAAGGTTTGAAAATTGAACTTGCCTATGTGTGTAAGAAACTGAACAATATGTTCTTTCAAGGGAGAAGAATAGCTCATTAGTGACCTCAATGAGGTCAGCCCATTAATTTCACAGTGTCAGTCAGCCCCAAGGCAGAAGCCAAAGGAAAGAACTTTCACAGATATCCACAGGAATTCACAAGTCCAGGGGTGGTGGGCTATCATTAGATGTTTTCTGGTCCATTAAATAATCACTGTGACTTCGGGGATGCATCAGGGAGGCAAGTAATGTCAGGAGGGTAGTAACTACAGCTTAACTGGCTATTCATCGCGATGGATGAATGGCTCCTCTGAGCTGCACACACACTAAGACACAGCTGAATCAATCAGTAGCAAAAGGGGAGCAGAAAGCAGCTATTCTCATAGCTAGGGCATGAGAGTAAGAGACTAATGAAGACTGTGTTGGCATAAAACAAATTAAAGAAAAATTTAGTTAATTTGGAACACTCTGCAGATCTTCCTAAATTTATGTCTGTTCTTCTTCCTTCCAAGTATATTCAAGATATAAATGAAAGTTTGAGTCCAGAGACATTTGACACTATCTGAGCGTGGTATCATGAGTACCCATGATGCTTTTGTTTTTTTCACACTTTTCTTTACTCCTATAGATAAGCCTCTGTATATGAATTATAGAAAGCATGAGTTTTATTTTCTATGCTGTATGGCAGGCAAAAGGATCTTTCCAAAGAGTACACATTGGAGGAACCCATGGCTCCAGCTGCATATGTAGCAGAGGATGGCCTTGTCTTGCATCAATGGGAGGAGAGGCCCTTGGTCCTGTGAAGGCTTGATGTCCCAGTGTAGGGGAAGCCAGAGCGGTGAGATGGGAGTGGGTGGGTCAGGGAGTACCCTCATAGGAGCAGGAGAATGGGGGATGGGATAGGGAGTTTGAGGAGGGGAAACCAGGAAAAGGGATAACATTTGAAATGTAAATAAAATATCCAATAAAAAGAAAGAATGGGGAAAAAAAAGAAACCATGGAACTCTCATGTTTCTATGTAGCATGTAACAGTTGTCTTTTCCACCTCTACTCAAATAGAGTTTCTAGTGGTGGAAAGTAATGTCTCTCCTGTGATACTAGCCTTGGAAAATAACAATGGTATTGATTTCTCTGAAGCATAGGCAGGATACTGTCCATTATCAACAATTTGGGTGCTCAATGCTCTGAATTTTTCTATCATATCACATATTTGGTATGCAGCTGCTGTCTGAACTCCATTTGATTTGTGCAAATTGAGCTCAAGAAATCAGTAACAAGCGGCTGGTAATTGGACTTTTGTTAATGTTCTGGGTGATAAATTGTTCTTTGTGTTAGAACAGAAGTTTTAGATTTTCTACGGGTATCCACAAAATTTCTATTTTTCAGGCCATTCACGGTTCCTATAGAGTTTACTTCTTAGTGTATATATTAGCTATTCATTCATTCATTCATTCATTCATTCATTTATATTGCTTTTAGACAGGATTGTTATGTGTGGTTCTGGCTGGTCTGAAACTCACTAAGTAGACCTTGAACTCACAAAGATCTTACTGCCTCTGTCTTCTGAGTCCTGAGATTAGCACTTTCTTTAATAGTCAATAAAGCATAAAATATGTGTAGTCTCATACTTTATACTTTCATTAAAGCATATGTCCCACTATCCATTTTATACTTTATTCTCTTTTGTGATGCATACTGGATTATGCTTTTTGTCCACTTTTAGTAAACTCGTTTTCTTAGGGAGACATTAATCTGGAATGTTGGCACAACTTAATTATACATGTCTCACCTGTGCAGACTGCAACAGGTTTACAGTTAATTCAAATCCAAGGCTGAGACTGAGTGTACAACTTTTGCATATGATTTAGGGCAGCTGTTTCATCTGGAATTTTTGATTAAGTTTTTTTTAAGATTATCACATCATTTTCCCCTCCCCTCACTCCAAACACTCTCATATACTCCTCCTTGCTATCTTTCAAATTCATGCCTTCTTTTTTCATTAATTGTTATATTCACACACACACATATACATACATATGCATATGTATGTATATTTGTATAAGTAAAATCTATGTAAACATATGTATATATGTATATATTTGTGTGTATGTATATATGTGTGTGTGTTGTATGTGTGTATATACATACATATACATATTTACATGCCTGCTCAGTCTGTATAATGTTACATGTTTGTATATGTTTTCAGAGCTGACCATTTGATGCTGGATAACCAATTGTTCTTTTCCATGAGGAAGAGTATTTCTTCCACTCTCAGCATTCCTTATTTGCCTACAGTTCTTTTGTGTAGAGTTGAAGCCTTATAGTTCTTTCCCAGCCCACTTTCACAAGCTATTGTTTTGTCCTTGTTCAGCATATATTTAGGCAGTCTGTTGGTGATACTTTATGAGTGTAGCCTCTGACACACATAGGACACAACTCACAGCAAACTCCCTGATATTTGGTCTCTTATAGTCTTTCTGCTTCCTTATAAAATGTTCGCTGAGCCTCTGCATGCGAGTTCTTTTGTAGATGTATCTATTGTTACTGGAAGAGACAACTCTGCATTTTGATCAGTTGAGGGTTTTTTTGTAACTTATGTTGCAAGGAGAAATTTTCTTGATGAGGGATTAGGGCTACACTTCTGTGCGGTTCAAGGACAAATATTTGAAATGTATTTTTCTTATTAGATATTTTATTAATTTACATTTTAAATGCTATCCCGAAAGTTCCCTCTACCCTCCCCACACCCTGCTCTCCTACCCACCCACTCCCACTTCTTGGCTCTGGCGATCCCTTGTATTGGGGCATATAAAGTTTGCAATACCAAGGGGCCTCTCTTCCCAATGATGGCCGACTAGGCCATCTTCTGCTACGTGTTTTATAACAGTAAAAGGTTGGTGGTTTTTTTTTTTTTTTTTTGCATACTCATATTTCTTTGAATGAAATCTCAATAAAAGCTTTAAAAATTGCCATTATCAATCAGCATTATCTGAAAAGTAAAATGTAAAGACAGGGAAACAAGCTGACTTAAAAAGAATCATGGCAGTCCCAATCACACATGGCAAAGCAGAGTAAGAAAACACCTAACTCAGAGGGGAAATGTCTACTTTCATACTCAAGAACCCGCTATCTATATTTTATTTCAGTCCACATAGATGAAATAAGATAACAATACTGGCAAGCATTTCCAGTTAATATTCTAAAATATCACAAAGAGAAAAGGAGCCTCATATGAAAGCAAGAGTAATGCATAGTAATACCACATTTGCTATTGAAACACAGAAGCATAATTACCTTTTAAATCCCAAATTTCTACTCCATTATGAAAGCATTAAACATATCATGCCCAAAGCAGTCATGGCTTATTTTTCTTTACCTCTAAATATTCTGTAATGATCTTCTTATGATCAATCAGATGTTTGGAAGATATAGCTCAGTGGGAAGAATGCTTGTCTTTCAATCATGAGGCTCTTGAGTTTGGGTGCCTAGTACCAATGTAAAAAGTTGGGCATGGTTGAGTGTGCCGGTAATCCCGGCATTTTAGGGAAAGAAGGGATACAGAAATAGCTCTGGCACTTGCTGGTCAGCCATTCCAGCTAAACGAGTGAGCTCCCAGTTCAGTGAGAAACCCTATGTCAAAAATAAGGTGGTAGCATGTGGTGCTGCATGCTTTTAATCCCAGCACTTGGGAGGCAGAGGCAGGTGGATTTCTGAGTTTGAGGCCAGCCTGGTTTACAGAATGAGTTCCAGGACAGCCAGGGCTACACAGAGAAACCCTGTCTGGAAAAAAAGGGAAAAAAAGGTGATGAGTCATTGAAGAAGACATCTGTTAACCTCTGATCTCTAAACACACACACACACACACACACACACACACACACACACACACTCACACTCGTGCATACACACAAAAGTATTCAGGTGTTTGTTTTGTTTTGAGTGCCAAGGACTTTTTCTTGAAATCTAAAATATTCTGAATGAGCTTGGATGCTTGTGTGTTTAAATTAGCATCATTTTAAATTTTTTTTCTTTATTCTCCTCTCATACAATATGTCCCTACCACTGTCTCCCCTCTTTCCAGTTAACCCCAAACCTCCCCTCTCCCCCAATCTACTTTTCTTCCTTCTTTCTTCAGAAAAGCGCAGGTCTCCAAGTAATATTGGCTGAACATGGCATATGCAATAAGATTAGGCACAGACCCTCATACCAAGTCTGGAAGAGGCAACCTAGTAGTGGGACAATGGGCTTGTGTGCAAGTGAAAGACTCAGAGACACACCACTCCAACTGTTTGCAGTCCCACAAAAAGTCCCAAGCTAAACAAACACAGTGTGTATGCAGAGGACCTAGTACAGACCCATGCAGGCTCCACCATTGCCCCTTTAGTCTCTGTGAGCCCCCTACAAGCCCTGCTTAGCCAATTTTAAAAATAAAGAAATCAAACAGTGGAATGATCCTAATATTCAAAAACTAGCAAATATCTAAATTTTTTCAGTTAGCTCAACAAAAACAACTTTCCAAAGGATTGTAATTTTGTGTCATGTTTATTGGTTGCCCCTGAGAACTCATATTGTGTGCATATTTCTTATCACTTAAACATGTCCAGAATATACTTTCGAGTGAAGATCCTGGATACAAAATTAGCCATAATTCCCTTTACTGATGGTAGAATAGAATTAGGGATAAAAGTACGTTTGCAAAATTGGATGTTTTTAGAGAAATTTCTTGTCTTTGAGTCCTTGTTCTTCAGGCAACTAACTATATCCTTGGCTATTTTGTTTCAATTGACCAAGACATAGTGTTTTAAGTTCTGTGTGAACTCCCTCTTTTATAACTTCACACCTGACATATAGAAAGAAACCCCCTTCAATCACACATGCACTGTCACTGATTTCAGCTACTGAACACCGAACAAAATAAATGAATGGTTGTTACAAAGCAAGAGATAATATAGTCTTCCAAAGAAAAGTACATGTCAAATGTTTTATATTTATTAATTTACTTGAAAACATGAATTTTTCATTTTAATTGATTCATAATGTTATATGTATCATGTTGTATAGTCTACAAATTCACATGGAAATATCATCTTAATGCATAATGTACATAATGACTTCTACAATCATTAAGAAAATATTGTCTGAAACCATGGAAACTAAATCAAATCCCAGTTACCTGGGGTATTTTAACTATGCTCTAAGGTTTGGGGAATAATTAAGTTTGTTCTCTGGGTTTGTTACAGAGATTACATAATTAAGTGCACTGTTTGAAATAAGTCCTAGCACACAGAAAAAGGTTAATTTTCAGAAATACTCCTCTTTCCCACCATTTTTCCTTTTCAGGTGTTTCAGCATCATATCCAGCCCTATGCTTTTTCTCCTAGCTGCAGGCTTGCCTGTCCATTTGTTAAAACTCTTCTCTAGAACAGCAGTTCTCAACTTGTCAGTTGTGACCTCTTTGGGGGTTGAATGATCTGTCCGAAGGTTCGTGGTATCAGATCTCCTGCATAGCAGATACTTACATTTTCATTTCCTCCAAAGAGTAAGAAATTGTAGTTGTGATGCAGCAACAAAAACAATTTTATGGTTGGGGCACCACAAACTGAGAACTGTATTAAAGAATCGCAGCATTGGGAAGGTCGAGAAGCACTGCTCCAGTGTCTAATGTAGCATTCTACATTGATCCTTCAATGGCAGCTGCACATAAATGGTAGAACCAGGTAGTCCTGAATTCTAACTCAGTTTCTCTGTGACCATCCTTGTACCCTTGGATAAAGCCCTTCCCTTTTCAGTACACATGGTGTTTTAGTGTTACTGTGATTGAAGTAAAGCAAACAAACAAACAAACAAACAATGTTTTGCACATCTGTAAAGCAGTACCAAGGAGCACATGTAACTCATGACATTTAAAAGTTGAATTGTTTTGTTGTCCGAAGTTCTTATCATTTGGGACTCTTTCATTGACCATTTGAGATCTGCTGAGAGCCCATTATCTCTCAGTCAATCTTGTAAATTAGTTCTGATGGCATTTGCTATAAATGAGCAATTAAAGATACATATGCATTGAGTTATTTTCTCTCACAAGATGTTTAAGTCTGGTACCTGTTAATGTGACCTCATTTGAAAATGTGTTCTTGTAAGATAATTGAGCTCGAAAGAGGTGGGTTATGACTTAGTTTCCTTTCTTGCTGTTGAGGATAAAATATTCTGACAGAAACAATTCAAAGATCTTTATCTTTAAATTAGTTTATTTTAGCCCATAGTTCAATGATGTAGTCTGTGACAGCATGAGAGTCAAGGTAACAGGAGCTTGAAGTACCTGGTCACATGTCATCTATAGTCATAAAACCTAGAAGGATGAATGTCAATGCTACGCTCACTCTGTCCGTTTTATACAGTCCAGGATTCTAGACAGGAATTGCCAGTGCCTACTGCTTCTCTCATCTCAGTTAACACAATCAAATAGCCTCCTACAGACATGTCCAAAGTCCCATCTACTAGGTGATTTTATTTTCTCACGTCAGACATTAACACTGTCACAAGATCTTAACATAATTTGACTGATAGTCTTGTATAGAAAGAATCTGGACCCAGAGTCACCAAAACATTTGATGAAAACTGAATGTAAAGTTTAAGTCAAAGACTATAGTGATGAGTCCACATTCCCAAAGATGCTGAGGGCTTGCCAGGGAACTGTGGATGCAGGACGGAAGCATGGAGGCTGTCCTGTGTAGCCTTCAGATAGAACCCTGTCAATGGCAGTCATCAGCAAAGGAAAAGTATCAATATGTGAACAAATATTGCAGCCCATGCAATGCTTATAATTTTACTGATTAAAATATGGCCAATTTTCACTCTGCTTGGTTTCATTTGGTATGAGTCATCAGGGGAAATAGAAAGCATTTCATTAAGTAGTTGGTAATGTGAGATTTGCTCTTTGTCTTTGAGTGGAAAGAAGTGTCTTGAGTAGGGTTTTGCCTGAATTAGTTTTTCCTCAACATGTGCTTGGTAGCTTTGGCTAACACTTTGCATACACTTTGTCCAGAGATTAATTCCGTTTGCCATTACAGTTAGGTAGATACAAACTTTAAGGGTCTCTCTCTCCAGGTCAAGAGGCTCTCCTGGGCATTATTTTTGGTAGGGCAGACATCATTTAATTTTGCAGATCATGAATCAGTTATTTCAAACCACTGAAAGGTTAATTTGTACATCTACACTAATGGTGCTTTCAAAAAGAAACACATTTTTTAAAATTAGGTTAATTTGGAAAAGAAACAAGGAGTCTTTAAAAATTAGGTTTAAAAGTGGAATATAGTTGTCTCCTGAGAGACTCTGCCAGAGCCTGACAAATACAAATGTGGATGCTTGTAGCCAACCATTGGACTGAGCATAGGATCCCCAATGGAGGAGTTAGAGAAAAGACTGAAGGAGCTGAAGGGGTTTGCAACCCCATAGGAAGAACAACAATATCAACCAGAGTCCCCCCCCCCCCGCCCCCAGAGCACCCAGGGTCTAAACCACCAACAAAAGAGTACACAGGGAGGGACTCATGGCTTCAGCCACATATGTAGCAGAGGATTGCCTTATCTGGCTTCAATGGGAGGAGAGGCCCTTAGTCCTTTGAAGGCTCGCTGCCCCAGTGTAGGGGAATGCCAGGGCAGGGAGGCAGGAGTGGGTGAGTTGTTGGGGGAATACCCTCATAGAAACAGGGGAAAGGGTATGGGATAGGGAGTTTCCAGAGGGGAAACTGTGAAAGGAGATAACATTTGAAATGTAAATAAAGAAAATATCCAATAAAAGAGAAAACAGAACAGAAAAAAGTGGAAATAATCAAGTTAAGTGTATACATAGAGGGAGGGCAGGGTGTATACTTGTTTCCTTTTCTCTCTCACTTATTGGCTTAGTCAGGGTTTCTATTGCTGCAACATTATGGCCAAAAGGCAAGGTGAGGAGGAAAAGGTTTATTTGTCTTACACTTCCAGATCACAATCCATCATTGGAGGAGATCAGGACAGGAACTCCAACAGGACAGGAACCTGGAGACAGGAGCTGATGCAGAGGCCACGGAACAGTGCTGTTTATTGTCTTGTTCCACAGTCTGCTTTTTTTTTTCTTAAAGGTTTCTGTATACTTTTTTTTTATTCGATATTTTCTTTATTTACATTTAAAATGCTATCCCTATTCCCTTCCCCCTCCCTGATCCCCCACCCACCCACTCCCACTTCCTGACCCTGGCATTCCCATGTACTGGGGCATATAAAGTTTGTAAGACCAAGGGGCCTCTCTTCCCAGTGATGGCCAACTAGGCCATCTTCTGCTACATATGCATCTAGAGACACAAGCTCTGGGGGTACTGTTTAGTTCATATTGTTGTTCCACTTAAAGGGTTGTAGACCCCTTCAACTCCTTGGGTAATTTTTCTAGCTCCTCCATTGGGGGCTCTGTGTTCCATCCTATAGATGAATGTGAGCATCCCTGTCTGTGTTTGCCAGGCACTGGCATAGCCTCACTAGAGATAGATGGACCATCCAGAGATTACCCCACCTGGGGATCTATCCCATAATCAGCCACCAAATCCAGACACTATTGCATATGCCAGCAAGATTTTGCTGAAAGGACCCTGATATCACTATCTCAGTCTGCTTTCTTACATAACCTAGGACCACCAGCCCAGGGATGGCATCACCCACAATGGGCTGGGCCCCTTCCCCATTGATAGCTAATTGAGAAAATGTTCGACAGCTGAATCTCATGGAAACATTTTCTCAACTAGGGCTCCTTTCTCTGGTGACTCTAGCTTTTGTCAAGTTGATATACACAACAGCCAGTACACTTATTAACTCGTTTCTCTCACTCTCTCATATTTTATAGCACTATCAGGTTAAGATCATAATGAAATTAAACAAGGTTCCTAGAAGCCATCCAATTAGTGCATAAGCACAGTGATTTGGGAAGACACTGTCTATAAGGCTCAGGAACAGAAATGTATGTTTACACCATTTTCTTTTCAGTGATTCCTGAAAAAATTTCACCCAACCTGTTAATACCTTGAAGACCTCCAGGGACATATTAATATAATGCTATCACTCCTCAAAGAGTACATTTGCTGTACTCCTTGTTAATTCCCATCTCAAGGGGAGATACATTTTCTGAACTGCAAACCTGATAATGACACACTATGACTTGCTTTCTTAGACTCATGACTCATGGGCTAAGTTACTGGCCATTTAATACTTACATGTTCTTCTCAAATATTGGAGTGGCTCTGAGGTTTTGAACTACTCGTTGCATGTAAGACACTCCAACTGCATGGCTGACATATGGGAAGGTTTGTCAAGATTCTGTCTTGTCTGGAGAACAGTATCGTTTTACTGATACACTTTCAAAAAATATTTTATGTGTAAGTAGAAAATAAAGTGATGCAAAGAAGGTTTAAATGTCTATCTGTCACTTCTGATGGTTTGAATCATGCCCTATGCTTAGGCATCTTGTCCTCTTGTTTCTCATCCAACTAACCACGGGGCTTACAGAACAACATCAATTGTTGAATCGGTGACTTTTTTTTCTGACAAAAGCAACATTGAGAAGGATTTATTTATTTTGACTCCCAGTTCTAAGGTGCAGTCTGCTACTGTAGGGAAGCCTGGTGAGTGTCGCAGCTGGTCATATCATGGCTGCAGGTAGGAGTCTTAGAGAGGTGTATGCTTTGCTCTGTGCCCTCTCTCCCTTTCTTTCTGCTTTGGGATCCTACCAAGTGGAGGCAGTCACATTTAGGGCTGGTGTCTCCATCTACAACCTAGAAAAGCCTTTGGTATCCAAGGTGATTTTAGAGCCCATCAAGTTGACAATCACAATTAATCATCACGGCTGCTCTGGTCTGTGGGTCTGTGACTCTTGAAGCCAGGTCTTTCTCCAGGCATCCTTCAATATCCATGGTAACATTGTGGGCATCTATTAAAGAGGTGACTCATCATGACTTACTAAAGCATCTTTCATTTTCCTGATCATTGTACTGATTTAATCTCATAGATTTTAGAAGAGTGAGACACAGTAGATGCCCAGAAAGATCTTTTGTCCTTTCAAGAGAATTGGACCATAAAACAGACAGGTCATGGTTCTTATCAACACTCACTTTGCTTGCAGCAAGTCATTCAGTCATTCTGAGCTGACAAGGGGATTGTATCTGTTCACTTGGATCTGCACTGGCAGTTGCCTAGGTTAGAGGCTGCCTGCAAAACTGTGCATTGTAGGAAGTTGTAGGGAATGCTTTACAAAATCTGCCATCTGTTCTCAGTTCCCTCTCTATACGACAATAGAAAAATGACATAAATTTTACTTCCTTATAGAAAGATCACTATCAAAAGTATATTTTAAAGAGAAGTTTGTAGAGCTACAAACTCTTAAGGTCCTAGTGATCTGTTGCTAAGCTGTCTGCACTGGATACACTGCTGGGAAGGAGCTCCTGAGGAGTCGACTGGCACAGGGCTTTGCTTCTGACAGCAAAGCTACCTATGAGGAATTATTATATTTTAATCACTAAAAAGTAGGAACAAAAGGGCAACAATTTGAGTCACAATGGTATTGTCTAACGTGTATTGTAAAAAGCACATTTTCCAGAATAGGGCTTTGCAAAGGTGCATCCTAAGCATATTATGTGTCCTATTTTTTTTTCAGTTTTAAAAAGCAAACCACCTCTGCTGTCAAAATAATAAAAAATTGTAAGTTTTTGCAGAAAATCACTGGCTTCACTTGTTCAGTTGACAGAACATAGAAAGTACAGAGTGGAAGGATGCTACTTTATTCCTGTCAGTCAAAGCCACACTCATTGCCTTGATCATGATATGTCCTCACAACATTTACTTCTTTCCAAGAGATAAGAAGAGAAGCTCCCTGCCTTTCTGTGTAGAGAAGTCGAAGTCAAATAACCCAGGAGTAACAATAAACCAGTAATAATAATAACCCAGGACTAACAAGCCTCCAGGACTAACAAGTCTCCAGGAATACAGCTATGACTACTGATACTTCTAGTGGTGTTATTTTCCAGCCCTCTCCCTCCGTTGTGTTGGGTATAATTTACATATAATAACATTTGTTATCCTTCAATGTACAGTTTTATTAACTGAATACTGAAAGAGCTTTCCAGGGTTCCATAACAAGGTACTACAGACAGGAATGTGTTAAATAATGGAAATCTATTACCTCATAGACTGTGGTTGGAATTAGCTTATAAGCAGAAACAAAAATAGGAAAGCTGTCAGTCGTTTACTAAATTGTTTATCATTCTGGCCTGGGCCAGCTGTTGCCTACATGAGCATTTGGCTGCACGGATTAGTTGCTGCAGCAGATGTGAGCCAGCGTTCTTTGTCCAAGCATGGTCTGACTACTGCTGGTTTGTAGTCTCTGTGGTAAGTTTACTGTGTTAAATCATTTTCCTTTAGAAGGGATTTAGGTATTTTTTTTTAATTTTTATGATTATGAATGATGCAATTATTTCAATCTGATAAAAATACTTTTGTCAACAGACATATATTCATCTCTTGTCAAGAGAGAGAGCTTCTTCCTCATAACTGTGATTCTGGTTTACACACTGTACAATTGTGAATCTTCACAGACAAGCCACTTTGAAAGTGCTCTTTTCTAAAACTTCATTGATGAAAGCAAAGCTTGGTTTATTATAAAGTCATATTAAAAATAAAATAGAGAAATTTATGAGCAAATAGAGTAGAAAGTACTCAGAGCAGCCATGATGCTGATGAGTGGATAAAATCAGGTTGGTACATTTTATGCAGAATCTTTGTTCATATGTCACCAAACAAAAGCTCTGTCAGTTAAGAGCCTCACAAAACCCCATTAAGACAATACAAACACCTTTTTAAAAAGTACAGAGTGAAATAGTTGTATTAACTGGACAAATGAGAGGATGCTTTAAGGACAAGAGTTAGAGAAGAAGAGAAATGAGACACAGATGAGAGGGCAAAGGACTTTAAAGCATGAAGAGGAGAACTGGAGTAAGACAGAGTGTAAAATTGGAAACAAGGAAGGCATTTGTTCAAATGCTAAAATTTAAAAATGCTTTTGAGTGGCCACTATGAGACATGGTGAGCTCTATGAGGTCTTAAGAAAATGGTAAGGCACAGGTTGTCACTCAGAACAAGCACTCAGAAAAATTTCTGCTGGAAATGGTTGCATAAGCATGAATGGTAGGAACAATGGCAATATCTGTGAAGAGGGGGAAATGTCATGAAGTCCCGCCCTAGACAAAGAGCTACAGGCAACCAATGACTGCTGGGAGCAGGGTGTTAGTCTGTTCCAGGGATGTATCTCTTTATTGGTTGTGGTTAGTCTGGGAGCCATATACACACAAATAGCAAACAAACTCAGTAGGGTGTGTGTGCGTGTGTGTGTGTGTGTGTGTGTGTGTGTGTGTGTGTGTGTGTATTTGAGTTTGTGCAAGGTGAGAATGTGAGTTTGGATCCTTGCACCAATAGAAAATATGAGCAGGGTAGAGGCTGCCTGCAACCCTAGTGTTGATGGAGTCTGGATTGAGACAGGGACAAGAAGAGGTCTGGAGTTCACTGGCCGGAGAACTCAGTGGACTTTGAGTCTAGTGAGAGGCCTTGTCTCAAAACAAACAAACAAACAAACAAACAAACCAAAACAATAACAAAAAATGAAGTAGAGAGCAGGAGAATATCGAATATAAAATCAAAACCCTTACCTCTACATTCCTACATGTGCAGAAAAACCTCACATCCACATGCATACACATAACAAGCACTCATGCACCCACACAGATGCAAATTTACTCACTCATATGACCAGGAAGCTCAGGGGCCAAACAAGCTTTAGGGTAGTGTGACACAGTGGTGACACAGCTTTGATGATCTGGGACTGTCTTTGTTTTTGTTTTCTCTTTACTTTTCCTTCAGAGACTTAGATCTGTTTTAAGTATTTCTTTCCTCTTGATCAGCTTATATTTCTCTCAGTAGCTCAAAACCCCTTGTATTATTTTCTGTAGGTACTGTATAAATAATTGACTTTTAGCTTCATGGACTCACTTTAGTTCATATATCGATTATCAATCAACTACTGGGTGGAGGGGATGTGAAGATGATAATTATGTATTTCAGCCAGGTTTCATCAGACATTCTTGAGTCAAGACTATCTCAACCATATATGATGGTTACACAATGGAGAAAATCTGGTTTCTGTCAATAAGATGAAGGACTATTCGTTCTGGTACTTGGTTGACAATAAGGAAAAATTCATGGAATAGTTCTTACTGAGAGAACCAATCACGGACACACATAATTCCTAAGGAAGAGACAATATAGCAAGCCCTCAAAAAACTGGGTATGTGTGCAAAAGGTCTATGATTATGTAAAATTATTTTTGCTTTAATTTAATTGAAGAAAGCCCCCATTCTCTTTCTGTTA
Source organism: Mus minutoides (assembly GCA_902729485.2). NCBI lineage: Eukaryota > Metazoa > Chordata > Mammalia > Rodentia > Muridae > Mus > Mus minutoides. The sequence goes on along the minus strand of LR750894.1, from coordinate 182,693 downwards.
CTTCTATGCTTATGTAAAAATTATTTTGCTTTAATTTTACTGGAGAATGTTCCATGGTCTTTGTGTTATTTCAGTGGCTTTACTGTTAGCGATGGGTTTTGCAAGAGGTAAAATTGTGACTGTTATTCAGCTATGAAAATGAATGCAAGTTGAATATTTTATTTACCTTATTAATGAGGAATCACTGGAGTGTTACAACCAGTTTAAGGGAGCGTCCCCAAGCAGAAATTTATTTAAAGGACCTTCAAAGTCAATATACACAGAAAAGTAACAGGTAGAGCCAGCAGTTGAGCCTGAGAGGACAGAAATTGCATATCTATACATTATTTTGTATTGCTATCAGCTACTTCACTTCACATGAGTTTCAGAATAACCCTCACAGAGTCACAGGGGATAAAGGAGAAGAACGAGCAATGGAGAGCCCCGTTTTTCTCCTGAAGTTCACATTGGCATTGTAGCTATAACCATATTTTACATATTCAGGTCAAGCAAACAAACACAAATAACCAGACTGACCTCTTGAAAGAATGGGGAATGTGCTCAAAGCCTTTTTTTTTTCTTTTTCTCTTTCAATCATCGGTGTCAATTTCATGTAAAATTTCAGAATGAAGATTTTACATTTCCCCTGCCTTCCCTTACAGGACATACAGATCATTATGCTAGAGGAATAAAATCAGCTTTTTATATTATTTTGTGTGCATATAGATGCAGTGTGTGTGTGTGTGTGTGTGTGTGTGTGTGTGTGTGTGTGTGTGCATGGAGAGGCCAGAAGCCAATACTGAATAATTTCCTGGAGGTGCAATCAACTGTTTTTGGATCCAGGTCTCTCAATGGGCTGGAGTTCACAAAGGAGGCTAGGATGACTGGCCAGTGAGACTCTAGGATCTGTCTGTTTTCACCTTAACTCAGCGAAGATTCCAAGTGTGCGCACAGATCAGTGTCACCATATTCATATTTTATATTTTTTATTTTTCAAAGTTGGGTTGTGGGTATTAAACATGGGTCTCTGAGATGGCAAGATAAGCACTTACTGACTGAGTTACTTCCTTAAATCCAGTTTGGTTTACTTTTCAAGTAGCAATTTTGGTCTTCCTTTTTCTTCATGCACACACACACACACACACACACACACACACACACACACACTGCATCTATATGCACACAAAATAATGTAAAAAGCTAATTTTATTCCTCTAGCATAATGATATGTATGTCCTGTAAGGGAAGGCAGGTTTCATGTGGTTTGGAAACTGTATCTTGGGATTTCTGAGCTTCTGGGCTAATATCCACTTATCAGTGCGTGCATAACAAGTGTGCTCTTTTGTGATTGGGTCACCTCACTTGGATTATATCCTCTAAATCCATCCATTTGCCTAAAAATTTCACAAATTCATTGTGTTTAATAGCTTAGTAGTACTCCATTGTGTAAATGTACCACATTTTATGTATCCATTCCTCTGTTGAGGGACATCTGGCTTCTATGAACATAGTAGAGCATATGTCCTTATTACATGTTGGAGCATCTTCTGGTTATATGCCCAGAAATGGTTTTGCTGGGTTGTCAGCAAGAACTTTGTCCAATTCTCTGAGGACACGCCAAACTGATTTCCAGAGTGCACCAGCCTACAATTCCATCAGCAATGGAGGAGTGTTCCTCTTTCTCCACATCCTTGCCAGCATCTGCTGTCACCTGAGTTTTTGATTTTAGCCATTCTGACTGGTGTGAGGTGGAATCTCAGGGTTCTTTTAATTTGCATTTTCCTGATGACTAAGGATGTGGAACATTTAGAAGGGGAGCAAAATACCCATGGAAGGAGTTACAGAGACAAAATGTGGAGCAGAGACTGAAGGAATGACTATTCAGAGACTGCCCCACATGGAGATCCATCCCATATACAATCATCAAACCCAGACACTATTGTGGATGCCAACAAGTGCTTGCTGACAGGAGCCTGATATAGCTGTCTCCTGAGAGGCTCTGCCAGTGCCTGACAAATACAGAAGTGGATGTTCACAGTCATCCATTGTACTGAGCACAGGGTCCCCAGTGAAGGAGCTAGAGAAAGTACCCAAGGAGCTGAAGGGGTTTGCAGCCCCATAGGAGGAACAACAATATGAACTAACCAGTACCTGCAGAGCTCTCAGGGACTAAACCACTAAAGAATACAGATGGTGAGACTCATGGCTCCAGCTGCATATGTAGCAGAGGATGGCCTAGTCAGTCATCAATAGGAGGAGAGTCCGTTGGTCCTGTGAAGGCTAGATGCCCCAGTGTAGGGGAATGTGAGGGTAGGAGTGGATGGGTTGGTGAGCAGGAGTGTGAGGGGATAGGGGGTTTTCAGAGGGGAAACCAGGAAAGGGGATAACATTTAAATGTAATAAAAGAAAATATCTAATAAAATTTTGTATATCTTTGAATTTTCTCTGACTCCAGAGCTTATAGCAAATAATTTAATATGAGGACACTTGTATACACTATTAGTTTATTAATCATATATACCCTGGTGACAGGGCAAGTGGCATATACATTAAGGGCATTTATTATTCTTTGAAAGACAACAACACAGAATAATAGCAGAATTCAGACTAATCATTATTATCAATATTATATAGAGACACAACAAAATCCCTACAAGCTTAGTGTTGAACCAATGAAATTAACAGAACAACAGAAAAGAGTCCAGACTTCAGAAATAATGGTAAACTCTTCTACAGAAAGACCATTATTAAGGACTGTTAGAAAGGAACATTATGGAAGAAATATTAGACCCCAAATCTGGCCACCTGGGAGTATCCTTCCACATGATTGTCTACAAAGATTTTTCCTTCCTTTCAGAAAGTCTTCAGGCTGATAACCTTTCTTTGCTTCCATATCTGGTATCTCTGGCAAGATAAATCAGAAATGTATTGCTTTTCTTAAAAATGACAAAACAAATCTAAACCTTATAACTTAAAGAATGATATTAAAAGGTGGTTGAAAGAAAACAGAATAGTAATAGGAGAATAAAATCCACAGTAATTTTCTTCCAAATGGATATCATCGCTTTACCCTCTCCCTTTGCTGAAGGCTGAAGTCTGAAAGCTCCTTTTCCGTTTTTCAAGGCCCAAACCCTCTCACACACTCAAAGAAACTCAAAGATAAAATGTCAGAAAAGTCTGGCTTCCCTTCTCAAGGTCACACAGGCTTCTGGGAGACAGAGGGGAATTCCAAACCCTGGTTCCAGTTACACTATTTTCTTTTCTCAGTGTAATTTTTTTAAATGTATGTTAATGTTTCTTGAACATTAAGTTTTATTTTTTCCTAACTTCGATTTCAGTTCAAATGCACTCTATATGGTACATTGGCCTTCATTAATCGCGAAATGGGCTAGGCAAATGAGAGGTCCTCTCCACAGTCACTTTAGGAAGGAATTTCCCCAATGTCAGTCAGCACCACTGGAAAGCAGAGTATGCTTATGTCCAAAATGCTGCTCTTTTCTCCCCTCTGATTCATTTCTGTAAAATTTCCAAACTACCTGAAAAGCAGCCATAAAATATAACGTTGCATTGGCATCAGAGAAAATGTACTATTACACTGAGGACTGATGCTCCAAGCCTCTTTTCTGTGGTCAGTGTTCTGAGACACTTCTAGGGTACAACTTGTTCTGTTATCCTTCAATGAACCAAAGATGCTAAAGAAAGGGTGAACCAAGATAGACTTTATTGTTCCTTTGCCTCCCAAGTTGGAAGCAGCACTTGCCTTCTCTTCAATACAGAATAGGTTAATGCATTTATCCAGTGTTGTTATTTAACATATGATAGTGGTCAATACTTTGGCTGCATGATTCTATTCAAATCACGTATGTGAAGAACATTGTCATTATGGTAAAAAGTGAAATGATTAAATATGGATATGCTATTTTTCCTCAAGAATGAATCTTATAATTTAGTTTCTTTTTTATTAGATATTTTCTTCATTGTCCTTTATACCTCCCCCACCCTGCTCACCTACCCACCCACTCCCACTTCTTAGCCCTGGCATTCCCCTGTACGAGGGCATATAAAGATTGCTAGACCAAGGGGCCTTTCTTCCCAACAATGGCCAACTAGTCCATCTTCTAATACATACACAGCTAGAGACATGAGCTCTGGGGGTTCTGATTACTTCATATTGTTGTTCCATCTATAGGGTTGCAGACCCCTACAGCTCTTGGGTACTCTCTCTAGCTCCTACATCGGGGACCCTGTCTTCTGCCCTATAGATGACTATGAGCATCCACTTCTGTATTTGTCAGGGACTGTCAAAGCCTGCCAGGAGACAGCTATATCAGGGTCCTTTCAGCAATATCCTGCTGGTGTATTCAGTAGTGTCTGCATTTGGTGGCTGATTATGTGATGGACTACCCAGGTGGGGCACTCTCTGGATGGTCCATCCTTTCTCTTAGCTCCAAACTTTGTCTCTGCACCTCCTTCCATGGATATTTTATTCCCTATTCTAGGGAGGAATGAAGTATCCACACGTTGGTCTTTCTTGATTTTCTTGTGTTTTGGAAATTGTATCTTGGGTATTCTAGGTTTCTGGACTAATATCCACTTATCAGTGAGTGCATATCAAGTGACTTCTTTTGTGATTGGGTTACCTCACTCAGGATGATATCCTCCAGATACATCCATTTGCTCAAGAACTTCATGAATTCGTTGGTTTTAATAGCTGAATAGTATTCCATTGTGTAAAGGTACCACATTTTCTGTATCCATTCCTCTGGTGAGGGACATCTGGGTTCTTTCCAGTTCTTTAAATATGGATATGCTACTTTTCCTCAAGAATGAATCTTATAATTTAGTTTCTTAATACCATTCTTTACATATTTTCTGTAAATGTATATATTTTTTCTTTTTTTATTAGATATTTTCTTCATTTACATTTCAAATGCTATCTCTTGTCCTAGTTTCCTCTCTGAAAATCTAATATACGCTCCCCCTTCCCCTCCCTGCTCCTCAACCCACCCACTCTTGCTTCCTGGCCCTGGCATTCCTCTATACTGGGGCATAGAATCATCACAGGACCAAGGGCCTCTCCTCCCATTGATGGCCTACTAGTCCATCCTCTGCTACATATGCAGTTAGAGACAGGAGTCCCACCATGTGCTTTCTTTGATTGGTGGTTTAGTCCCAAGGACCCCTAGGTATTGGCTAGTTCATATTGCTGCTTTTCCTATAGGGCTGCAGACCCTTTCAGCTCCTTAGGTACTTTCTCTAGATCCTTCTTTGGGGACCCTGTGTTCCATCCAATAGATGACAGTGAGCATCCACTTCTGTATTTGCCAGCACTGGCATAGCCTCACAGGAGACAGCTGTATCAGGGTCCTGTCAGCAAAATCTTTCTGGCATGTGCAATAGTGTCTGGGATGGATCCCTGGATGGTGCAGTCTCTGGATGGTCCTTCCTTCAGTATCAGCTCTGAAATTTGTCTCTGTAACTCCTTCCATGGGTATTTTGTTCCCTCTTCTAAGAAGGATCAAAGTATCCACACTTTGGTCTTCCTTCTTGAATTTCATGTGTTTTGCGAATTGTATCTTGGGTATTCTAAGTTTCTGGGCTAATTTCCATTTATCACTGAGTGCATATAGGTCTTCTTTTGTGATTGGGTTACCTCACTCAGGATGATATACTCCAGATCCATCCATTTGCCTAAGAATTTCATAAATTTATTGTTTTTAATAGCTGTCTTAGTCAGATATTCCATTATGTAAATGTACCACATATTCTGTATCCATTCCTCTGTTGAGGGACAGCTGGGTTCTTTCCAGCTTCTGGCTATTATAAATAAGGCTTCTATGAACATAGTGGAGCATGTGTGCTTATTACAAGTTGGACCATTTTTCTGGTTATATGCCCAGGAGAGGTATTGCTGGTTCTTCCAGTAGTATTATGTTCAATTTTCTAAGGCACTGACAAACTGATTCCAGAGTGGTTATATCAGCTTGAAATCCCACCAGCAATGGAGGAGTGTTCCTCTTTCTCCACATCCTTGCCAGCATCTGCTGTCATCTGAACTTTTGACCTTAGCCATTCTGACTGGTGTGAGGTAGAATCTCAGGGTTGTTTAGATTTGCATTTCTCTGTTGATTAAGGATGTTGAACATATTTTTCAGGTGCTTCTCAGCCATTTGATATTCCTCAGTTGAGAATTCTTTCTTTAGCTCCATAGTACCCCAATTTTAATAGGGTTATTTCATTTTCTGGAGTCCAACTTCTTGAGTATATATATATATATATATATATATATATATATATATATATATATATATATATATATATATATATATATATATAAAATATTAGTCCCCTATCAGATTTAGGATTGGTAAAGATCATTTCCCAATCTGTTGGTAGCCTTTTTGTTTAGTTGACAGTGCCCTTTGTCTTATGGAAGCTTTGCAATTTTTTGAGGTCCCACTTGTCAATTCTTGATCTTACAGCACAAGCCATTGCTGTCTGTTCAGGAATTTTCCCCCTGTGCCCATATCTTCCAGGCTCTTCCCCACTTTATCCTCTACAAGTTTCAGTGTCTCTGGTTTTAAGTGGAGTTCTTAGATCCACTTAGACTTGAGCTTTGTACAAGGAGATAAGAATGTATCAATTCGAATTCTTCTACATGCTAAAGGCCAGTTGAGCCAGCTTCATTTGTTGAAAATGGTGTCTTTTTCCCACTGGATGGTTTTAGCTCCCTTATCAAAGATCAAGTGACCATAGGTGTGTGGGTTCATTTCTGGATCTTCAATTATATTCCATTGGTCTACATGTCTGTCTCTGTACCTGTAACCAAGCATTTTTTATCACAATTCCTCTGTAGTACAGTTGAGGTCAGGCATAGTGATTCCACCAGGGGTTCTTTTATTGTTGAGAATAGTTTTTGCTATCCTAGGTTTTTTGTTATTCCAGATGAATTTGCAAATTGCCCTTTCTAACTCAGTGAAGAATTGAGTTGGAATTTTAATGGGGATTGCATTGAATCTGTAGATTGCTTTTGGCAGGAATGCCATTTTGACTATATTGATCCTGCCAATCCATGAGCATGGGAGATCTTTCCATCTTCTGAGAACTTCTTCAATTTCTTTCTTCAGAGAGTTGAAGTTCTTGTCATACAGATCTTTTACTTCCTTAGTTAAAGTCACACCAAAGTATTTTATATTATTTGTAAATATTGTGAAGGGTGTTGTTTCCCTAATTTCTTTCTCATCCTGTTTATCTTTTGTGTAGAGAAAGGCCATTGATTTGTGTCTTAGACAGTGTTTCTATTCCTGGAAAAATTCTTTGTTTAGCTCTGTACCCCATTTTTAATGGGGTTATTGGTTTTTCTGGAGTCCAGCTTCTTTAGCTCTTTGTAGATGTTGGATATTAATCCCCTATCAGATTTAGAATTGGTAAAAATCCTTTCCCAATCTGTTGGTGGACTTTTTGTCTTGCTGACAGTATCTTTTGCTTTATAGAAGCTTTGCAATTTTATAAGGTCCCATTTGTCAATCTTGATCTTACTGCACAGGCCATTGCTGTTCTGTTTAGGAATTTTTCCCCTGTGCCCACATCTTCGAGAGTTTTCTCCACTTTCTCTTCTATAAATTTCAGTGTCTCTGGTTTTATGTGGAGGTCTTTGATCCACTTAGACTTAAGCTTTGTTCAAGGAGATAAGAATGGATCAATTCGCATTCTTCTGCATGATAACAGCCAGTTGTGCCAGCACCATTTGTTGAAAATGCAGTCCTTTTTCCACTGGATGGTTTTAGCTTCCTTGTCAAAGTTCAAGTGGCCATAGGTGTGTGGATTCATTTCTGAGTCTTCAATTCTATTCCATTGATACACCTGTCTGTCCCTGTTACAGTGCCATGCAGTTTTTATCACAATAGCTCTGTAGTATAGCTTAATATCAGGCATGGTGATTCTTCTCATTGTGTCCTGCATTTCCTGGATGTTTTGGGTTAGGAGCTTTTTGTACTTTGCATTTTCTTTGACTGTTGTGTCAATGTTTTCTATGGAATCTTCTGTACCTGAGACTCGTTCCTCTTCTATTTCTTGTATTCTGTTGATGATGCAACTATGACTCCTGATCTTTTTCTTAGGTTTTCTATCTCCAGAGTTGTCTCCCTTTGTGATTTCTTAATTGTTTCTTTCCCGCTTTTAGATCCTGGAAGGTTTTGTTCAATTCCTTTACCTGTTTGGTTGTGTTTTCCTGTAATTCTTTAAGGGACTTTGTGTTTCCTCTTTAAGGTCTTCTACCTGTTTAACCTGTGTTCTCCTGTATTTCTTTAAGGGAGTTATTTATATCCTTCCTAAAGTCCTCTATCATCATCATGAAATGTGATTTTAAATCAGAGTCTTGATTTGCTAGTATGTCAGGGTATCCAGGGCTTGCTGTTGTGGAAGAACTGGTTTCTGATGATGCCAAGTAGTCTTGGCTTCTGTTGCTTATGTTCTTGCCCTTGTCTCTTACCACCTAGTTATCTCTGGTATTAGCTGGTCTTGCTGTCTCTGACTTGGCTTGTCCCTCCAGTGAGCCTGTGTGTATTCCTGGGAGACCATTTCTCTCTGGGAGGAATTTGGGTATGGAGAACTGTGGCATAGTGTCATCTCTGGGGTGCAGAAGGAAACAGGAAAGGGCTTGTCCCTGGCTGTTTCTTGTTTCCTTTGTCCTGCTGACTCTGGGTGGGTCCCTCTTCCACCAGGAATTTGAGCAGAAGTGGTGGTCTTACCTGTGCTCACAGACTTGTCAGCACTCCTGGGAGGCCCACTCGCTCCCTGCTGTATTTGGGTATTGAGTGCTGTTGGACAGGTTTCAGCTCTGGTCATAGACCTTCAATTTTCTTATGGTCTCCAAAAAATGCTGTTACCTCTAAGCAACAGGAAGCAATTTTAAGAGTATACATTGCTTCATTTCTGATATTGCGCCAGGGACATATTTTGCTTAGCAGATTGGTATTACCATTTCCAGGGTTCAAAGCTAGATAAGACTATTGAAACTTAATGCCTCCCAGCATCCAATATAGCAACTTCTGGCTAGCAGAAAAGAAACTGACAGGTGATCTGGTTATTTTACTTAATTATTGCTTTTAAATGATTTTTTTTTTTAGATACAATAACCACTGCATAAGGAAATCTATTTCTGTACTCCAATTTGTAGAGAATTTACCTGCCTATAAGGTCTATGTATCTACAACCCAAAGCTATAACAAATTCAGTTAAATAAAATGATCAACATTGAAAAAAGTAAATGTGTATAAGTCATTTATTATAATAGATTATTTTCCCTTTGAATTCAATTTAGTATGCAATTATTGAGACTTAAGAAAACCACTCTGAAAACTATTCCTTGTAGAGTTTGTGAGCCAAAAAAAGAACGAAAAAAATTAAGAAATACAAATAATTAAAACAACAAACACTCAGTTGATTATTATTTAGTCATGACACCAGTTTTAAGTTACAGTGTACCAGATGGATAAAATGGGGTGTTTTACTGGGTCTGTGATACCTCATATCTAAGAGAAATTCAGCCTCTAAATAAGAGAGAACAATCTATTTTCTTTGCCTGAGAGCAAATAATAGAGTTGAGCCTTTCATACCAGATCAGAAATAATTTAAATAAACACAAATAAATAAACCCCAGGAAACTGGAAAGATATACCATTCAAAACATTAAGAGGACATTTTCTTTTTAAAATTGTCCAGATGATATAAGAATGAAAATCAGTTCAGCTCAACTTTGCTGTCAATGGTTCAAACTTCTAGAGTGACAGCAGGTCATTTATTTCAGCTGTGTTTGAGCACAGCACAATTTTGGAAAGACAGTTTTCTAATGACATTTAACTCAGTCCTGTGAGTATAGCAAAGTTTAAGACATGTATATATTTAAATTCTTTAAAAATATGTTTGGCTTTTTATTTTTATTTTATTTTATTTTTGATATTTGTAAACATGGATAATGTTGACTCAGAAAGAGGACTAACACTTAGCACCAAGTGAGAAGAACTGAGGTAAACATAATGCCTTTGGGAGTCAGGATTGGCCTGGACTTAAGACAACACAGAAGTCATTTAGGATATTGTATAGTAAAGTGACATTTCTCACAAGAATCAGATTTATGGCCTAGAAGCAATACTCAAAGTTTAGGGGAAAAGGGTCTGGGATGAAAAAACCATAAATTCTGGGGGATATGGCTCTACAGATGGCAAAGTGTCACCAGGCTGTAAACTACATCCTTTCCTAGAATTCTTGGAGGAGGACAGGTAAACATCTTCCTTTGAAGAGATAAGCCTGTGTTCTTACCTTTCCTGGCTTCTCCAGTGCTTATCTGTGTGCATAAACACACCTTTTCTTCTAAAGAAAGTTCATAGTATTTCAGCTAAAAGGCTCAGCCAAAGGATTTACATAATTCACTTTTTTTTTCATGCAAAGTCTGGATGTTTTCTGGTAAGTCTTATTAAATGCTTGCCAGTTTTAAAAATAAAATTATTCCTAAAACAACAGTTGTCATACAACAATCATCATTAACTAAGCAAAAAGCCAGGGCATGTGACATCATCTATATTATAAAACCAACTTTGAGAAGTTTAAGAAAAATAATACTATTTTAACTTTTATCTCCATTTTGTACTTAATGAAATTGGTAATGATTTGTTTATGTCTTAGAATCTGGGAAGAAACCAAATAATTCATTTTGGGCATGAGTCACCTTAAAGTAATAAATATAACTCAGGACATTCAGAACTAAGACTGGATAATTAAAGGGCTAATGTGAGACTAATTCATCACAAGAGCTTTGTGGCCAAAGTGGAAGAACATCTGTAAGGGTTGAAGACAGAAGAGAAATGATTCAATGCTTTTGAATAACATATAGGAAAAATACAGCGTAGAAATTAGCAGAAAATGATGTCATTAAAGTTAAAATTTTAAAGAAATTTTAACAGTCCATTCATATTTTTATTGGATATTCTATATTTACATTTCAAATGTTATCCCCATTTCTGGGGTCCCTCTGGGACCCCTCTATCCTATCCTCCTTCCCCCTCCTTATATGAGGGTGCTCCCCCTCCCACCCACCCACTCCCACTTCACCACCCTCGCATTCCCCCACGCTGGGGCATGGAGCCTTCACAGAACCAAGGGCCTCTCCTATTGATGCCAGACAATAGGAGAAAGTGAGTCACAGTATGAATCACTAAGGTCTTTCTAGTGTGGCTTGTTTTACTTTTGTGCATTTGATTATTTTCAGCTTTGTTTTTAAATGAGCAATTTCTATAATTTTTGTGGATGTATTCATGTGTACATTGCATGTGAGCACACATGTTTGTGAACACACACACACACACACACACACACATGTTAAGGATATTATCTAACTTCTCTTAGCTCAAATCCTTTATCTGAAAATGAGTATGATAAGATCCACTTTTCAAAGTTGCTTAAGATATTAAGAAAAGATGTATAATTTGCTGTTTTAAAGCTACATATGTGGCTAGAGCCATGGGTCCCTCCATGCGTACTCTGTATGCCTCATATTCTATATGGATTGTTTTATATGATACTATGAAATAATATCAGCTAAGTATTATGCTATTAATGACAATGCAAACCAAAAGGACTCACAGTTGGGAGAGAGAAGGAGTTGGGGAATTAAGGGTATTTAAAGAGAGGTAGTAGTAGAAGGATATAGTCAATAAAACATGTGTAAAACATTAAAAAATGAAAACATTGGGCTGGTGAGATGGCTAAGTGGGTAAGAGCACCCGACTGCTCTTCTGAAGGTGATAAGTTCAAATCCCAGCATCCACATGGTGGCTTACAACCATCCGTAACGAGATCTGGCGCCCTCTTCTGGAGTGTCTGAAGACAGCTACAGTGTACTTACATATAATAAATAAAAATAAATCTTTAAAAAAATGAAAACACTTAGAAAAGATATACCTAACATTCTGTGTGAACCATTCATAATTGTGGATCTTTATACAGCAGCATGTAATGAGAAGCATTATTTTTTAGGATGGAAAATATATCATGGCACTTGACATTAAAATTACACCACTTTGTCTGAAGCTATTTTTCTTCTGTATATTTATTTATGAAAAATGCTTTGAAAATATTAAAGACACAATATTGGTGTTAGTTAATATTGTAGATGTGTCATGAATACCACAACTATCTATTACAACCTAGGCATATGTGGGACATTTAAAAATTTTTAGTGATAAATCTATTTCAGTTTGTTGTGAAATGTTTGCCAAAATTTTATCATGCAGTACAAATGACAAATGAGAAATTTTTGTTGTGCATCAAAAGTTAATTTTTTTCAATCCTTTATCAGTTTTTTCTAAATGTCTTACTTATTTTTTATTCAGAAGCTAGCTACAAGCAGGTAAGAGATAGATTGCAGATATATTTCCAAAGTTTTTTAGTTAAATGGCCATAGTTTGAAAATGTGTCATTAGGTAATGTTGTGGTATAAATGAATGTAAATGGTCCTCATAGGATCACATATTTGAATGTTTGGTCCCCAGTTGTGTAGGAAGAATTATGAAATGTAGTCTTGGTGGAGGACATGTAGCCTTTGGGTTTTCAGAAGCCCCCCAACAGGAAGAGTATCTCACTCTGTCTGCCTGTGGATGTGATCATGATATAAAGCTCTTAGGTAGTGATCCAGAGCCACACCTGCCTGCTTTCTGCCACAATGATAATGATAACCCCCTGAAATTGTCAGCAAGCCCCCAGTTAAATGCTTTGTTTTGTAAGATTTGCCTTGGTCATGGTGTTTCTTCACAGCAATAGTAACTAAAACAGACACATATCAATGTTTCTAAAGTTTCTTTCAAGAGAGAAAATGCAATCTATATATACCCCTCATAGAAACAATTCCAGACATGGTACATATTCTTCACAATGCCATCACTTAAGAGGCTGAGGCAGGGGGATTGGCAAGAGGTAGAGGACAGCCTACATTGCATAGTGAGATGCCGACTCAAGAAATGTTATCTCAAGATTTTTAAATCTCTTTTTCCCACATACATTCCCAGAACCTTTTGCATACATTAAATAAGAGGGTTTGAAAGTGAGTCACAGTATGAATCACTAAGGTCTTTCTAGTGTGGCTTGTTTTACTTTTGTGCATTTGATTATTTTCAGCTTTGTTTTTAAATGAGCAATTTCTATAATTTTTGTGGATGTATTCATGTGTACATTGCATGTGAGCACACATGTTTGTGAACACACACACACACACACACACACACACACATGTTAAGGATATTATCTAACTTCTCTTAGCTCAAATCCTTTATCTGAAAATGAGTATGATAAGATCCACTTTTCAAAGTTGCTTAAGATATTAAGAAAAGATGTATAATTTGCTGTTTTAAAGCTTAATTATAAGTAGAAGACCATAGAAAACGACACAGTGATAATTTTTACATTACAAATCTGTACATATTTAGCACATACAATTTGGATGTGGTCATATTCACACTCCAATGGTACAATCAGCACAATAAAGTAGTTACCATATTCTTCATCTCCAGATGTTTACTTGTGTCCTTTTTGTGGATATTTGGCAGAAGGCTTCTCAAATATTTTTTTAAAAAATATTTAACATTAAATTTTTTTTGAAATTTAACATAAATTTCCATATTGCTAGCCACAGGCATAACAATGTAGCGAATCTCCATCTTATTTATCATGGTTAACAAACCTCTATGTGCACTGAACTTTTCCTTCTTCTTCCTGATCTTCACAGTCACCATTCTGTTCCCTGCTTTTGAGTTTGAATATTTTAGATGACTCTTGTCAGTTCCATAATGCAGTTTTTCCTTCTGCTATGTGCTTACTTCATCTGGTATAGTGTTCTCTTTGTTTGTCCATGATGGAGATGGCAGGACACATGTTGAGTACATTTTCCTTTAAAATGAGGAAAAGCGGAGACCCCCAACACTAGCAAACAGATGTGCTGTTTGACGTATTATATCTAAAAAGTGAGGAGTGTAAGATGAAATGAATCAATGAAATTGAATTGCAAGTAACACTTCAACTCTAACACTAATAAGGTTTGTTTTTCTAAATAGATTAGAGAAACAGATTAGAGGAAAACAACCCCAGACTTCTGTAATAGAGCTCACTGATTGGATAGAAAGGCCATCTGCCTAGGAAGGCTGGGGAGGAGTGTGTGTGTGTGTGTGTGTGTTTGTGTGTGTGTGTGTGTGTGTGTGTGTGTGTGATGACTCTTTCAGATCCAGTCAGATGCCTCAGAGGACTGTCTGCAAAGCAGTGGTGCCACAACCCAAGTGTTGCTATTACTGTCTGACCTCAGTCATATGTATTCTGGGAGGTATTCCATACTGTCTTAGTCAGGGTTTCTATTATTGCACAAACATGACCAAGAAGCAAGTTAGGGAGGAATGGGCTTATTCAGCTTACACTTCCATATTGCTGTTCATCACCAACGTAAGTCAGGATTGGAACTCAAGCAGGTCAGGAAGCAGGAGCTGATGCAGAGGCCATGGAGGGATGTTACTTATTGGTTTGCTTCCTCTTTCTTGTTCAGCTTGCTTTCTTATAGAACCCAAGGCTACCAGCCCAGGGATGGCACCTCTCACAATGGACCCTCCCATCCTTCATCACTAATTGAGATAATGCCTTACAGAAATCTCATGGGAATATTTCCTCAAAGGAGGTTCCTTTCTCTGTGATAGCTCCATCTTGTGTCAAGTTGACATACAAAACCAGCCAGTACACATACCATGGAGAGGATAAGCCTAAGAGAAAAGAGTGAAGAACACAAACAAGGATAGAGAAGAGGGCCAATGTGCTTCCTCTATTCTTCTATTTCTACACACTGGAAGCCTTCTCACCTATCATTTAAGTGAATGTGTTAACATGTGTCCAAATTAGTTTAAACAGGAAGAAACAAAGAGAAGATTGTGAGTAGGTAGCCAGAATCTGCTCGGTAACATACATGTAGTTTGCTAATTAGAAACAGTTTCTGAAATAGGAACTTTGAGTATTTGTTACTGATTCTTCAATGTAACTTTAGACTCTGTTAAGAACAGTGAATGTTTTTCAATTTGAGGAAACATTCATATTGCATTGATTCTGAGATATCATTGCGAATCAAAATATAAATAATGTAGATATAAAATAGAATGGAAAAGGCAATGATTGTGGTTATTGTACAGAAAACTTCTCTCTCTAAGATTATTTTTCTATCTTTTAGAGACATGTAACTTCATGAAAGACAATTTGACAAGTTAGAAAATATTTTGACTGACATCAACTTATTTTTCTCTGCTCAGATTGGGAGACAAAATGAACAATACATATCAAATAATACTTTAAATTCTCTTGCCTTTATACAGTGGGAAGATTATATTATAGTGCAGGCACATTTTCCAGTGTCCCCATTATAGTTGCTAGCAAAAGGCCATCTACCAAAATACAATCTTCATGTTTCTACACAAGGATCAAGGCTTTGAGTAAAGGAAAGCTGAAAGTCATGTTCTTTGAGAAAGTGTTTCTGTTATTCTATAGTTAAGTTCATTAGGTCACCATGAAACTTGAATCTGTCTTTTGGTGTTCATGATCCCTTTGTTCTCCTGGATAATATGCATCAAGGACTCCAGATCAGAAGGTCTCAAATCTCAGTTTAAGGCCACTTGTCATCACTGGACACTTGATAGAAATGAGATTCCAAGGCCTCATCCCATTTCCTGAGTCCAGATCTCTGGGGATAAGGCCCACTGAAGAAGGCATTCTATTAAACTGAAGTCTGAGAGTCATTGTCTTGGACATGATTTTAGAACAGTAGTTAGGAATCAATGCAACAAGTGAATACCTGGGACTAGAGAACTAGCTAAATGTTTAAGAGAACATGCTGTTCTTGCAAAGGGCCTGGGTTCAGTTCCCAGGACTCACAACTGTCAGCTCATACCCATCTGCTACTTTATTTCCAGGATGCTCTCTTCTGGATTCTGTAGGCTCTGCTTTGTATACTTAAGCATGCACATATACACAGAAAATACATCATTAAAATATATGTATTTTTAAAAAAAGTGAACACCTTTTACGTTGGTCACACAGAGACAAATAGCTTCTTTTTGCATTACAGAAATCCTCTTTGTTATTAACCTTTCAAAAGCAATATTGAAAGATTATTTCTAAGTGTTTCTAATTTACTAGGTCAACCTTGTTAATTTCATAACTAGCAGAAAATTTATGACATACTGGCTCATTAAGACCCTATTTCCTCATCCATAGTCAAACTGCGCAATGCTAATGACTACATTTGTTTTCCTGTCCCTCTAACATGTTAATTCTTCTACCTCTTCTAATTTACGCAGGAAGTTTTGCTACTGTTGTTTGCTTGCTTCTTTTAATGTTAACCAATTAATCCCAATTGCAACATGGAAGAGACATCTCTTTCTGCGTTTGAAAGGAAGACGTTCCTCTAGGTCTCTTTAGAGCTGCAGCCTCTGTAGTTTGGCTTTACCTGCAGAAAGAGTCTCTTAAGTTCACTTCTTTTTTTCATTTCTCACTTATGGTCATTTGCCTTGTCATCTACATAAATTTCTTTTAATTTTTCTTATTAAAAGTCATAAATTTTACTTCCTTAATTATTCTTCAGTTGCAAATACAGCACACATAAATTAATGGCTATAAATTAAAATTAACTTTTATAATTAGCATAAAAGTCAATGGCTAGTGCATGTGATGTATTTCTCTCATTTCTAGTATTTTAATATCCTAAACACACTGCACAGTCATATTGTTATTACTTATAAAAGACCATTGTATGTGCTCTTCATGCCTACAATGCCTCTTTAAGCATAAGTGCCTTAGTTCTTAAAACTTCAGAACTTACTGACTTCTGAAGATATCTTTAGAATAAGTTCAAGAATCACACAAAAGTCTCCCTCTTACTTTATTAAGCCTATAGCCAATATGAGGCTTTCTGAATTTCATAATCTTGAGTCAAACAAGCTAGACTCTTTAGGAATCAGATTGACAATTAAAAGACCAACCCTGCCTCTGTTATATAGAAGATTAAGCTTTCCTCTAAGTTAATTATTTTTACTAATATAATGATTTGAAATGTTAGGATTTATATTTATATAAATATAAATATAAACATAAGATACACATTTCATTAGGAAAGAAACAAATTAAAGTGTCTAATAGTAACCAGCTAGTATATATCATATATATATATTTATAATAAGATTCTCTGTGCCTTCATTTCATCTATAAAATAGAAATAATATAGCTACTACTTAGTTCATGTGATAATGAAATAACATAGAACATGTCCAGAGTCCATCAATGTCACCCAGAAACTGGTAATACTTAATAAATGCCAGATGTTTTATACATCTTTTGATGTTTGCAAAATAATGGTTTAACTTTAACTTTTCTCAAACATATTTTTAATGATGGTTCTTAAATGCTTTAATATCCCTTGTACCCCACTACCTACCAGAGGTAGTGGATAAGAAAGGATATAGGGGCGGTGGGGCGGGGGAGGGGGAATGGACTTGTTTAGAAAGGTTCTTTGGGAGCAACTTCTGTCTATGTTGTCTGGAAATCAGCAGTTCAGTTCATAGGTTTGCAGTGGCAGCTAGATTGCAAACACATCACAGATAACACTCACAGTTCAGTTTGCTAGAGTTGGGATAGCAAACATGAATCAGCAGTGATGACAACACCTGGCAGAGACAGCCAGACCTCAGCCTCAGCATTAGTCAGGAGGAGCGAACAAGAGAACTCCAGGAGTTCTCAACTATGCCTCTCTCAGTGAAGTGAAGATCAGCTAAGACGCCAGACCAGCAAACATTGCACAGCTAGCTCCATAAGCAAGCCTAGCTCAGCTCCCATCACTGTCCATAGAGTCTGTTTATACCCTCCAAACCTCATGAGTCCTGCATGGGTCTTGCCTCAGCCTGTGAGTCTGTCTCTGCTGTCATCTCTGCCAATCAGCGCAAGCCCATAGCATAAGCAGCAGGAAGCTGCAGCACACCATCAGAAGTTTCTTAGTGTGTTTTTCTCTGTGGAGTCCTGACAAATGCAGCTCAAGTATTTGATGTACGGAGACCCAATACATGTGTGTTCTTAGCAAAGAATCCTTCATCTCATGTCCTTCCACATGTTTGCTTTAGCAGAACATCCTCTCAAATGTGTCCACTTCAGCTAAACACTCCTTCACGTGCTTGTCCCAGCAAAACACCATCCAACTGACTTTCCAAAGAACCCTTAAGTTTCCTATTCATAATGGACTTACCTTTTCATACTTTCAAGAGTGATCAAGCTTTGTTAGTCTGTGTGGATGTGTTTACATGCATGCATAATTTTGTGTGTGTGTATGTGCATGTGTTATATATGCATGCAGGCATGCCTGTGTGTGTTGTATGTGCAAGTGTTCATGCATGTATGTGTGAGTTGTGTATGCATTCATGCCTGGACATAAGTGTGTGTAGAAGTATACACAAGTGTGAACAGAAGTGCAAGAAGCTAAAGCAGTGACAGTATGACAAGGGTCGAGTCTCTGGAGTCAGTGAGCAGAGGTGAACAGCAACTATGAGAAGGACAGTGGAGACATGAGTTTATATTGCTGAGCTGTGGTTTCTCTTCCCAGAGGTAACAGTGAAGAACTTCAGGTGTATGGGAATTAGTTATAATGGTATTTTCATTTTTTAGAATCGGTGACCATTTTCATTTACTAGAGCTATGTTTCTTAATGAAGGAAAATATAGGATCAGTTTACCATTGTTAAAGACAGAGTTATATGGTCATGCCAAATTTTTTTTCCAATTTTTATTAGATATTTTCTTAATTTACATTTCAAATGCTATCCCAAAAGTTCCCTCCCCCCCACTCAACGCCCTGTTCCCCTGCCTACCCACTCCCACATCTTGGCCCTGGAGTTCCCCTGTATTGGGGCATATAAGGATTGCAGTACCAATGATGGCTGACTAGGCCATCTTCTGCTACATATGGAGCTAGAGACACGAGTTCTAGGGGTTCTGGTTAGTTCATATTGTTGTTCCTCTTCTAGGGTTGCAGACCCCTTCAGCTCCTGGGGTTCTATCTCTAGCTTCTCCAATGTGGGCCCCGTGCTCCATCTTATGGATGACTGTGAGCATCCACTTCTGTGGGAGACAGCTATATCAGGGTCCCTTCAGTAAACACTTGCTGTCCTATGCAATATTGTCTGAGTTTAGTGACTGATTATGGGATGGATCCCCAGTGGGTTAGTCTCTGTATGGTCCATCCTTTCATCTTAGCTCTAAACTTTGTCTCTGTAACTCCTTTCATGGGTATTTTGTTTCCTATTCAAAGGAGGAATGAAGTATCCACACGCTGATTTGATTTTCTTGTGTTTTGCAGATTGTATCTTGGGTATTCTAAGTTTCTGGGCTAATACCCATTTATCAGTGAGCACATATCAAATGACTTCTTTTGTGATTGGGTTACCTCACTAGGATTATGTCCTCCAGATTCATCCATTTGCCCAAGAATTTCATAAATTCATTTTTTAAATAGCAGAATAGTACTCCATTGTGTAAATGTACCACATTTTTTGTATCTATTCCTCTGTTGAGGACATCTGGGTTCTTTCCAGCTTCTGGCTATTATAAATAAGGCTGCTATGAATATAGTGGAGCATGTGTCCTTTTTACCAATTGGAACATCTTCTGGGTATATGCCCAGGAGAGGTATTGCTGGATCCTCTGGTAGTACTATGTCCAATTTTCTGAGATAACGCCAGACTGATTTCCAGAGTGGTTGTACAAGCTTGCAATTTCACCAGCAATGGAGGAGTGTTCCTCTTTCTCCACATCCTCGCCAGCATCTGCTGTCACCTGAATTTTTGATCTTAGCCATTCTGACTGGTGTGAGGTGGAATCTCAGCGTTGTTTTGATTGGCATTTCCCTGATGATTAAGGATGTTGAACATTTTTTCAGATGTTTCTCAGCCATTTAGAATTCCTCAGTTGAGAATTCTTTGTTTACCTCTGTACCCCATTTTTAAATGGAGTTATTTGTTTTTCTGGAGTCCAGCTTCTTTAGCTCTTTGTAGATGTTGGATATTAGTCCCCTATCAGATTTAGGATTGGTAAAAATCCTTTACCAATCTGTTGGTGGCCTTTTTGTCTTGCTGACTGTGTCTTTTGCCTTACAGAAGCTTTGCAATTTTATAAGGTCCCATTTGTCAATTCTTGATCTTACCGCACAGGCCATTGCTGTTCTATTTAGGAATTTTTCCCCTGTGCCCATATTTTCGAGGGTTTTCCCCACTTTCTCCTCTATAAATTTCAGTGTCTCTGGTTTTATGTGGAGGTCTTTGATCCACTTAGACTTAAGCTTTGTACAAGGAGATAAGAATGGATCAATTCGCATTCTTCAACATGAAAACCGCCAGTTGTGCTAGCACCATTTGTTGAAAATGGTCATGCCAAATTTTTATCTGCTTTACTTACATTGTGAAAAATTTTCTCCTAAAACTAGAAATTTAAAATAAATTCTATATATCTGAAGCTTAGCAAAAGGTATGGTGTATGTATTTGACCTAAATATCAAAGGTCAATAATTGTGCGTTATTTATAATTGCTTCCTAAATCTCAAAATAGGCACAGTGTTTTCAAAACCATTTTTATTTGATTTGATGCATTTCTCTACAAAGATATTTCTAGCATCAGTGGTATAAAATTCCAAACCAGCTAGTCAATTTTTTTCGTGGGAATTATGCATTGGAAATAGAAACAGAATAAATAGAATATTTGCAACATTAGGCTTTATTAATTTAATTTACTAACTTTCTGAACTCTCTTGATCGTATGGGTACATGTGTGATCAGTTGATGTAGAGGTGGCTTCTTGGAAACTCTTAAATCACAGTTTATTGTTTCAAAAAAATCAGGCAAGTTGAAAGCTGATAAGAATTTTATTGTGGGACAATGGGCTATGCACAGACAAGCTGGTCTCCAGTTGAGTTGAGAGGAACCCGGGTGAAACCCAGTGGTGGTAATTCCCACCTACATGGGATGGAAGGTGTTCCCTCATGTCTCCTGGACTCCAGGCTCCTGTCAAAGTTACCAACCCCACAGCCTCCACAAGAGAGGCTCATGGCTTCCAGTCATGTAGACAATGTCCCAAGCTTCTGGCCTTCAGGCTAGACTCCTCCCAGTTACCTAGCAACAGCAAGATAACAAGCTTACTATAAGAGGGGCTGTTTGGCCCCTCCTCACTCTCCTAAGCTTTTACTTTTCTTACTCTCCCTCTTACTCTCTCTTTCTTACTCTCTAGCCTTTCTTCTCTCTCTCTCCTTTTCCCCCTTCTCTCCTCTTAGCCATGGCTGGTCTCTCTCTCTTTCTACCTTTTCTCTTTTCCCCTGCCTTTCTACAATAAAGCTCTAAAACCATAGACTGTTCATCAAGGCCTGCTGTGCTTGGACAATGTGATAGGCTTTCTCCTAATGAGCCATGCCTAATCTCCTGTCAGAAGACATTCCTACACTCCAGCCATGGACCGGACTAAGGACACTGACCTGCGTGGGACCTCTCTCCCTCTGCCCTCTTCTTGTATCTCCTAGCTAAGAGTTTCACTCCGGGGCCCCTAGTATAGGGGGCTGCCCCTGTCTAACCCCCTCCATGTGGGGTCAGTGGCTTCACACAGCCAGATGCCCACCTGGGGTCTAGTGGAAAGCATCTGGCAGTCCTCCTGTGTCTGCCTGTCCAGAGCACAGGAACTCTGGCCAGACGTGGGCTCTCTCTCTCCCAACCTTCCCCTACACCCACAGTCCCACATGGTATAACACTACAGTAGAGGATATTTGAACCATTGCTTTATCCCAGTTTCATGAAATTGAAAGGAACCATAATATAAACAATTTATCCAGAGGTCAAGAATCTATATCATCAATATAAAATTGCATTTCCAGAATACTCTAATAGTTTTAAGAGATGTGCTATTTTCAATCAAACCAGCCCATGTATTTTAAGATCCATAGAAATTAACAGGATGCATAAGTGAAGTCTGCTTTTTTATCTGCTAGCAGTAGCAGACATTAACTACAAAGATGTCAGGTCCTAAGCACATGGGCATTTGGTAATTGTCATGTAAAGTAATAAAAAATGAAAGAGAACAAAAGAGACAGAAGGACATTGAGGTTTGAGGCTATCATGTATACTATATACCTTAATTCTAAAGTAACCACTGAAGTAGGTACTAATTCCATTTTAAATAAAGGCAACTAGGTTCAGAGAATTAGTATGATTATTCTAAGGTCATATAACTAATAAATTCAGTTCCTGAAAAATACATTATAAATGGAACCACATGGAGCTCTTTTGTGTCTTTTTTTTCAATCAGCATAATTTTCTCCTCATAACCTCATAGGAAACAAAAGTGGTTCCATTTTTATAAAAATTACCACCAAGATTCTAACCTAAACTTGTTACATTTCCAACTTTGCACCAGTTTTCTTTTATTACGGAGACAGGAAGCTAATGTAATCTCAGCCCCTATAAGAAATATATAATAGAGAAAAGGTGCCAAATCATAACCATGTAAAGAAGTGCAACTTCTCCAGGAGATACAAGAAAAGCAGACAAAAAGAAGAGTCTGAAAAGTTATATTTCAACAAGAATATTTATAAGAGAAACTCATAACTGATAATAGGAATGTAAGTGGATAGAGTAGTTTGGAAAGAATTTTGGCATTATATAGTTAATTGGAATGTTTCCTTAAGCTGTTGTATTGGTATGGTATATACTTGTATGTACGTTAGAATAATCTGTGCATATGACTGTCAACATACACACAAGAGTGCCAGAGATTGTTGTGGACTGGTGAGATGGCTCAGTGAGTAAAGACACTTTCCACCCAGCCTAATGACATGATTTTAAGCCCCAGAAACTTTCCTTCTGACTTCCATTTGAGTATACCATTGCACACACATATTCCATTGTATGCAACGAGTAAACAAACATAATAAGACTTTATAAAAATATTATGTATTATGTATAACCATTCCAAACTAAAATTTACCCTCAATGACTACGGCCCAGATCTGAATTTACTTAAATATCTTATGAAAAGAAACTCCATATAGAATATGATTATCACTAAAGTACTGACTTAGTGAGATCCAAGTTAATTTTTCTTATGTCTATTATTACCTAAAAAGTATATTGTATTGTTGAGAGTGGTGTCAATATATGGTAAGTTGAAAACAAAAAAGCTATAAAGTCAATAGTCATTAAACTTGGGACTCATAGGAGTAGAAAAAGAAATAGACAAAGAACTAATGACTGGGGGACTTTAGGAACCGTATCCTCATCCTAGATATTTCTAAATTCATATGTTTTAACTAGTTGTTTCCGTGTGTGTGTATGTGTACAGAGACACACACAATCACACACACATTTACACAATCACATGAATGAACACACAAATGGATGTACACACATATACAGACATATACACACGTTTATATACCCACTTGTGCATACATGTACACATACAATACTACAACACATGTATACACACATTCACACACACATATGTGCACATACACATATAAATATGCACATTTGTATATATGTTATTACATACTTCATTTAATATGAAAAAAGAGTTGACAATGAAAGAAAACCCAATTATGAGGATGCTAAATATTTTATCTGGAGACAACAATAAACTATTTTCTCACAAAAGAACTCCCATTAATAATGTGAAACAAAATATATTTTTGAAGGAACATGAGACAAATAACAGCATGGAGGAAAATGAAAATCTTCATATTTGTTTCAGGATAATAGAATAATCACCTAGAAAAATCAAATATTAGTTACAGATATAGATCTAAAAATTCAAATACATACTGACAATTAAATAAAATTATATATTAAAATTGATTCATTTTAAGCAAATTTAATTAATTTCTATTAAAATTTATTTTAAATGCTACACTTCCTATGTAAATCTACAATTTATATATGAAATATTACTGTGTTAAAAAAGTTTGACTTAATGATTATGAAAGCTGATTCCATCTACATCAGTGCAATAGGAATTAGACATGCCTATAAATCAATGTGATTGATTGTCACTTTGACCTACTTGAGTGATTATTAAAATTTCTTTTGGGGAAAGGGAGTTAGTAATATGAAAATTTTTTCTCTTTTTCCTCTTTTAAAAATTTATTTTATTTTAAATTTATTTTTTTACACTCCATATTCCATTCCCATCCCACTCTCGTCCACCCTCCGACTGTTCCACATCTCACATATCCTCCCCACCCAACCCTATCTCCACGTGGATGCCCCCACCCCATCCCACCTGACCTCTAAACTCCCTGGGACCTCCAGTCTCTTGAGGGTGAGGTGCATCATCTCTGAATGAACACAGACCAAGAAGTCCTCTACTGTATGTGTGTTGAGAGCCTCATATCAGGTGGTATATGCTGTCTGTTTGGTGGTCCAGTGTTTGAGAGACCTGGGGGTCCAAATTAACTGAGACTTCTGGTCCTCTTACAGGATTGCCCTTCTTCTCAGCTTCTTTCAGCCTTCCCTAGTTCAACAACAGGGGTCAGCTGTTTCTGTCCATTGGTTGGGTGCAAATATCTGCATCTGACTCTTTCAGCTATTTGTTGGGCCTTTTGGAGGGCAGTCATGCTAGGTCCCTTTTTGTGAGTGCTCCATAGCCTCAATAATAGTGTCAGGCCTTGGGACCTCCCTTGAGTTGGATCCCACTTTGGGCCTGTCACTGGACCTTCTTTTTCCTCAGGCTCCTCTCCATTTCCATTTCTGTAATTCTTTCAGGCAGGAATAATTATAGGTCAGAGATGTGACTGTGGATGGCAACACCATCCCTCACTTTCTCTAGTCAATTTGCAAAGCAAAATCTAAGTTGAACATGAAAAACTCAATTATTGGATGAGTAAATAAAATGAATTTGAAAAGAAAGTCCCAATTAAAACCTTCAGCAAACAAATAATAGAACCTTGGCCTTTTAGATCAGGCCAGGCTAACATTGGACACATCAATAAATATGAATAATGCAATGTAGTTTATCAAATTTGAATGTAAATTATGGAGTACTAGCATCATAGTTTCCATCCAATTAAATACAAAAATAATTTAAATAGGATGTATCCATAATGAAAGAGGAAATCTATCATAACATTTTAAAAAAAAAATTAAAATGAAGCAAGGTTTTAAAAGTATTTTAGGAGCTAAGGGTATTGCTCAGTGGATAAATCACTTGTTCTGTAAACTTGATGATTGGAATTTGGGTTTCCAGAACCTGCTGCTCAGATGAGGAAGCAGTCTTCTCTAATATAGCATTATTATTGTATGTGTCTTCTCTGGACAGATACAAGACAGTCAGTCTCTGGGGCTAGCTTGAGTAGTGAGTTCCTGGCCATCCTTGGTTACAGAGTCAGATTGTCTCAAAAACAAAAAAATAAAAAAAAAAACAAGAAATAAACAAGCATAATAACCTGTAAGGAAACCACATTGTATCCATAATTGTGTCAATTATTATATGTACATTAAAAATAAAACTTTAAAAATGTGGCTTATGAGACCAATGAGATGGTTAGCAAGCAAATGCTTTTATAGTCAAGTTGACCACTCAAGTTTGGTTCCCAGGACCCACAAGATGGATGGAAAGAAGCAACTCCCACAAGTTGTCTTCTGACCCCAATCCACCACTGCACATACTAAAATAAGTTAAGTCTGCAGAACAGAAGTTACTGTTCTTATGTTACATATAAATATATATAAAAATTAGGGGCATTTTTCTTAAAATGGTAGATTGGACAGGCATAGCCTATTACCTTCCCCATCAATTATCTACTAAAGGACATTCGTAAAATATAGTAGTCTTTTAGACTTGTGGTTTTCAAGACGAATTTCAGCATTTGAAAATTACTAAGTTGGGATCAAGCTGGGGTAGACACAAACTAGGTCTTATCAACTCTATTCTACGTTCTTTGGCAAACCACTAAGAATGAACGTAGGGACAAAAATGGAGCAGAGGCTGAAGGAAAGGGTATCCAGAGACCACCCCACTAAGCAATCCAATCCATCCACAGACACCAAACCCCAACACTATTGCTGATGTCAAGATGTGTTTGTCCAGAGACAGGAGCCTGGAATGGCTATCTACTGAGAGGATCTTCCAGCACCTGACTAAGACATATGCAGATACTCACAGCCAACCATTGGACTGAGCCCAGGAACCCCAATGGGAGAGTTAGGGGAAGAGCTGAAGGAGCTGAAGGGGATTGGAACCCCAACGAAAGAACAGTATCAACTACCTAGACCACTCAGAGCTCCCAGGGGCTAAAATACTAACCAAAGAGTATACATGGACCAGTCCATGGATCACCCTATGTGGCAGAGCACTGCCTCATCTGGCATTGGTGGGAGGGGAGACACTTGGTTCTGTTGAGGCTTGATGTCCCAGAGAAGGGGGATGCTAGAGGGGTGAGCAGAAGTGGGTAGGTGGGTGTGGGAACAGACTCTTAGAAGCAAAGGTGAGGAGTATGGGGGGGGGGGTTCATGGAAGGGAGACTGGGAAGGCGGATAACTTTTGAAATGTAAACAAATACAATAATTAATAAATTAAAAAGTAGAAGTTTTTTATGTGTAGCCCAGGCTGGCCTCGAACTCAAAAAGTAGAAATTTTAAGCAAAGCAGCCCAGTAAAGAATAATTCAACTGAAATTACATTTAAAAAACCCATTTAACATCCCATTCTGATCGGCTTGCCATCCCAGAAGGTCCACCTGAGACAACCTGCATGTGGTCCTCTGAGTCCCATTGTCTAGCTCTGGGCTTTCTCTTCAGTCTGGAGGACACTTGTGGGATACCAATAGCATCGTCTTCTTGAGGAATCTGGCAGGGGCCCCAAGACTAACCAGCTTGGTACTCTGCTCTACTAATCCTTTCCCAATCAGGTTCACTTGCGACACAGCTCATAGAGGTGAGTTGCTTGTCATCCCCTGAGGTCCATTGTCTATTGCTGGGCTTGCTCTTTGGTCTTGAGGATCCTTTCAGGAACCCAAGAGCTTCCTATTACTTCATGGAGGACTGAGGAGAACCCAAGAATTACCAGCTTGGAATATTGTCCCACCAATCCCTTTCCAGTCGGGTTTGCTTATGACACAGCTTGAAGAATTACATACCCTGCCCTCCTTTACCTGGCCCATGACTCCCCCAACCTTCTCAAGAAGTCCTGTTCTCATCAGGATCATCAAGGCAACACCAGGGAAAATCAGATCCCTAAAGGACAATGGAAGAACATAATCAACAAGACCTAGGATAATATGGTACCACCAACAGCTCAGATATCCTATTAAAACAAACTCTGGATATCCTCATGAAACTGAAGCACAAGCTGAGAATCTTAAATCCAATCTTATAAACATGATAGAGTCCTTTAAAGAGGTGCAGAATATATATGGATAAAATTGTCAAACTCTGGAGTCTAACGTCTTAGCTGTTTGTATATATTGGGTATTAGCCTTCTATCAGATGTAGAATTTGTAAAGATCTTTTGCCAATCTGTCAGCTGCCATTTTTATTCTATTGACAGTATCCTTTGCCTTATAGAAGCTTTGCAATTTTATCAGGTCCCATTTGTCGATTGTTGACCTTAGAGCACAAACCATTGGTGTTCTGTTCAGGAAATTTTCCACTGTGCATATTTGTTCCAGGCTCTCCCCCCTCTCCCTTCTATTAGTTTCGGTATATCTGGTTTTATGTGGAAGTCCTTGATCCACCTGGACTTGAGCTTTGTAGAAGGAGATAAAATTGGATTGATTTGTGTAAATATACCACATTTTCTGTATCCATTCCTCTGTTGAGGGACATCTGAGTTCTTTCCAGCTTCTGGCTAAAATAAATAAGGCTGATATGAACATAGTGGAGCATGTGTCCTTATTACATGTTGGAGCATCTTCTGAGTATATATCCAGGAGTGGTATGGCTGGGTCCCCAGGTAGTACTTCGTCCAATTTTCTGAGGAACCACCAAACTGACTTCCAGAGTCCTTGTACCAGCTTGCAATCCCACCAACAGTGGAGGGGTGTTCCTCTTTCTCCACATCTTCTCCAGCATCTCCTGTCACCTGAGTTTTTAATTTTAGCCATTCTGACTGGTGTGAGGTAGAATCTCAAGATTGTTTTGATTTGCATTTCCCTGATGACTAAGGATATTAAACATTTTTAGGTGCTTCTCAGCTATTTAGTATTCCTCACTTGAGAATTCTTTGTTTAGCTCTGTACCCTATTTTTAATAGGTTTGGCATACCCAAGATATAATTCACAGACCACATGAAGCTCAAGAAGAAGGAAGACCAATATTTGGATGCTTCAGTCTTTCTAAGAAGGGAGAACAAAATACTCATGGGATGTAGAGGGTAGGAAGGAATTGGGAGGAAGAGAAGTGGGATGGGGGAAAGGGGGGGCAGGATCAAGTGTGGGAGGAGACAGGGATGATATACAGAGGTCAGGAATTTGAACAGAGGCATGTAGCAATGGGGGAGTGGGGAACTGGGGGCAGCCACCAGTAAGTCCCCAATGTCAGGAAAGCAAGAGGCTCCCAGGATCCAACAGGGATGAGATTAGCTGAAATGCCCAACACAGGAGAGGGAGACTACAGAGATCATATCCAGAGGTTAGGCAAGGCTCCCAGTTGGACGATGGAGCCACCCACTCATCTCCAAATTTTTAACCCAGAATGGCTCTTTTCTAAAGGAAATACAGAGACACAGTGTGGAGCAAATATAGAAGGAAAGGCCATCAGGAGACTGCCTCACCTGCGGATTCATCCCATATACAGAGAGCGAACTCAGACAGTGTTGCAGATGCCAAGAAGTGCTTGCTGACAGGAGCCTGTTATAACTTTCTCCTGAGAGGCTCTGCTAGAGTCTGACAAACAAAGAGGCTGATGCTTATAGCCAACAATTGGACTGAGCACAGGGTCCCCAATGGAGGAGTTAGAGAAAGGACTGATGAAACTGAAGGGGTTTGCAACCCCACAGGAAGAACAACAATATTAACCAACCAGAACCACCAGAACTCCCAGGGACTAAACTACTAGGGACTAAGAATACACATGGAAAGACCCCTGACTCCCCAGCTGCCTATGTGTCAGAGGATAGCCTTGTCTGGCATCAATAGGAGGAGAGGCCCTTGGTCCTGTGAAAGCTGGATGACCCAGTGTAGGGGAATTCCAGGCCAGTGAGGTAGAAGTGGGTAGGTAAGGAGGGGGAACACTCTCATAGAACCAGGGCTTAGAGAATGGGATAGGGGGTTCTAGAAGGGGAAACCAGTAAAGGAGATAACATTTGAAATATAAATACATAAAATATCCAATAAAAAATTGTCCAACCCTTGAAAAGGGAAATAGAAGCAATAAAGAAAACACAAACTGAGGCAATACTGGAGATGGAAAACCTAGGGAAGAGAACAGGAATTATAGATACAACCATTACCAATAGAATACAAGAGATGGAAGATAGAATCTTAGGGGTAGAAGATATGATGAAAAAATCAATATATTGGTCAAAGAAAATGCAAAATGTAAAAAGTTCATGACACAAAACATCCAGGAAATTTGGGACACTATTAAAAGACCAATCCTAAGAGTAATAGGAATAGAAGAAGATTCTCAGCTTAAAGGCCCAGAAAACATCTTCGACAAAACCATAAATGAAAATTTTCCTAACTGAAAGATAGAGAAGCCTATGTACAAGATGTATACAGAGCAAAACACAGATTGGACCAGAAAAGAAAATCATCCCACCACACAATAATCAAAACACTAAATATATAAAACAAAGAAAGAATTTCAAAAGCTGCAAGGAAAAAAGTCCAAGTAACATATAAAGGCAGGCCCATCAGAATTATACCTGATTTCTCATCCAAGACTCTAAGAGCTAGAAGGGCCTGGGCAAAGGTCTTATAAACCCTAAGAGACCACAGATGACATCCCAGACTACTATACCCAGCAAAACTTTCACTCACCATAGATGGAGATAACAAGACATTCCATGTCAAAACCAAATTCAAACAATATCTGCCTACAAACCTAACCCTTCAGAGGGTACTAGAAGAAAAATTTCAAACCAATGAGGCTAACTACACTCAAGAAAACACGAGAAATAAATAATTTTGCATCAAACTAATAGAAGAGAAACACACTGACACACACACACACACACACAGACACACACACACAGACACACACACATACACCATCACCACCACCACCAAATTAAAAATAACAGCAAATAAAAATGATTGGCCATTAATATTTGTCAACATCAATGGACTCAATTCCCTAGTAAAAAGATACAGGCTAACAAAATGTATGTGTAGAAAGAATCCATCATTTTGCTGTATACAAAAATCACATCTCACAAACAAAGATAGTCGTTATTGCAGTATAAGGACATGGAAAAACGTTTTCCAAGCAAATAGACCTAAGAAACAAGTTGGAATATCCACTCTACTATTTAATAAAGAGATTTTTCAACCAAAATGAATCAAAAGAGACAAGGAAGGACACTTCATACTCATCAAAGAAAAAAATCCACCATGAGGACATCTCAGTTCTGAACATCTATGCCCCAAGTGCAAGGGAACCCACATTTATAAAAGAAACATTATTACATGTTAAATCACACATTTAACCCCACACATTAATAGTAACAAACTTCAACACTCCACTCTCACCAAAGGACAGATTATCGAGACAGAAAGTGAACAAAGAAATAATAAAACCAACAGAGTTTATGACTCAAATGGACCTAACAGATACTTATAGAACATTTCACCCAAATACAAAAGAATATACCTTCTTCTCATCACCTAACAGAACCTTCTTCAAAATCAACCATATAATCAGTCACAAAGAAAGCCTCAACAGATATAAGAAGACTGAAATAACCCCACACATCTTATCAGACCACATGGGTTAAAGCTGGACTTCAACAACAACAGGAACAACAGAAAGCCTACATACTCATGGAAACTAAACTACTCTCTACTCAATGATCACTGGACCAAGGAAGAAATAAAGAAAGAAATTAAAGACATTCTAGAATTCAATGAAAATGAGAGTACAACATACCCAAATTTATGGGACACTAAGAAATCAGTGCTAATACTAAGAACCCTCATAAAGAAAGTAGAGAGTTCTCATACTATGGAATTAAAAGTTCATCATTACATCTGAAGGCTCTAGATTAAAAGCAAACAAATACACACCCAGGGTGAGCAGATGGCAAAAAATAATCAAATTCAGGATTGAAATCAATCAATTAGAAACAAAGAGAACAATACAAAGAATCAACAAAACCAAGAGCTAGTTTTTTGAAAAAAATCAATATGACAAATTCTTAGACTAACTAAAAGGCAGAGAGGCAATATGTAAATCAGCAAGATCAGAAACCAAAAGGGAGACATAACAATGGACACTGTGGAAATTTAAAAAAAATCATTAAGTCTTCTTCAAAAGTATGTACTCCACAAAATTAGAAAATCTAAATGAAATGAATGATTTTCTGGACAGATACTAATTACCAAAGCAAAAATCAAGGTCAGGTAAATTATCCGAATAGTCCTATAACCCCAAGGGAAATAGAAGCAATAATAAATGTCTCCCACCAAAAGAAGCTCTGGGTCAGATGATTTTAAAGTCAGGTTTTCAAAGAAGAGCAAATGCTAATACTCCTCACAGTATTCAACAAAATAGAAACAAAAGGAACGTTGCTAAGTTCATCTATGAGGCCACAATCACGCTGATACTTAAATAACACAAAGACTCAACAAAGAAAGAGAACTATAGACTGATTTCTCTTATGAAAATCAATGCAAAAATACTCAACAAAACACTAACAAACTGAATACAGGAACACATCATAAATATCATCCACCATGATCAAGTAGGCTTCATCTCAGGGATGCAGGGATGGTTCAATATGTGAAAATCCATCAACATAATCCACCATATAAACAAACTGAAAGAAAAATGTCACATGATTGTCTTATTAAATGCTGAAAAAGCCTTTGACAAAATCCAATACCAATTCATGTTAAAGGTATTAAAGAGATCAAGGATACAAGGCACATACCTAAACATAATCAAAACAATATACAGCGTGCCAATAGCCAATATCAAACTAAATGGAGAGAAACATAAAGCCATTTTACTAAAATCAAGGACAAGATAAGGCTGTTCATTCTATCTCTTCAATATAGTACTTGAAGTTCTAGTTAGAGCAACAAGACAACTAAAGGAGGTCAAGTGAATACAAATTAAAAAGGAATAACTAGAAGTATTGCTTTTCACAGATGATATGATAGTATACATAAGCAACCCCAAAAATTCTACCAGAGAACTCCTACAGCTGATAAACACCTTCAGGAAAGTGGCTGAACATCAAATTAACTCAGAGAAATTAATAGCTTTCCTCTACACAAGTCATAAATGGGCTGAGAAAGAATTTAAAGAGACAATATCCGTCATAATAGCCACAAATAATATAAAATAACTTGGTATGACTTTAACCAAGCAAAAAGACTCATATGATATGAATTTTAAGACACTGAAGAAAGAAATATAAGAAGATACCAGGAGATGGAAAGATCTCCCATGCTCATGGTTCAGTAAGATTAACAGTGAAAATGACTGTCTTCCCACAAACAATTATAGATTCGATGCAATCCCCATCAAAATTCCAACATAATTCTTTACAAATATTGAAAGAACAATTCTCAACTTCATATGGAAAGACAAAAAAACCTAGGATAGCTAAAATTATCCTGAACAATAGAAGAACTTCTAGAGGCATCACCATCCCTGACTTCAAACTGTACTACAGAGCAATAGCAATAAAAACTGCATGATATTGGTATAGAAACTGAATGGTTTATCAATGGAATTAGACTGAACTCTCAGAAATAAATTCACACACCTATAGACACTTGATTTTTGACAAAGAAGCAAAAAGCATACAATGGAAAAAAGAAAGCATCTTCAATAGATTGTTCTGGTCTAATTTGGTGTCTGCATGTAGAAGAATTAAAATATATCCATTATTTGTACACTGCACAAAATTCAAGTCCAAATGGACTAAAGACCTCAAAATAAAACCAGATAGACAAAATCTAACAGAACAGAAAGTTGAGAATTGCCTTGAACTCCTCAGTACAGGAGACAACTTCCTGAATAGGACACCAATGGTTCAGGCACTAAGGTCATGATTTAATAAATGGGGACTCATGAAACTGAAAAGCTTCTGTAAGTCAAATGACACTATGGTTAGGACAAAATGACAACCTACAGATTGGGATCTTCACTAACTGTATATCTGACAGAGGGCTAATAACCAAAATATATAAAGAATTCAATAAGTTAGACATCACAAATCCAAATAACCCAATTTAAAATATGCGGTACAGAGCTAAATAGAGAATTCTCAATAGAAATCTCAAATGACAGAAAAGCACCTGAAGAAATGTTCAACATCCTTATTCATCAGGGAAATGCACATCAAAATAACTCTGGGATTCCACCTTACACTTACCAGAATGGCTAGGATCAAAAACTCAAAGGAAAGCACAGGCTGGTGAGGAACACTCCTCCACAGCTGGTGGGAGTATAAACTTGTACAACCACTGTGGAAATTAATTTGTCAGTCTTTTACAAAATGGAAATAGTCCTACCTCAAGATCCAGCCATACCACTCCTGGGGATATGCCCAAAAGATACCCCACTATGCCACAGAGATTCTTGCTCACTTAAGTTCATAGCAGTTTTGTTTGTAATAGCCAGAAACTGGAAACAACATAGGTGTTCCTCAACTGAAGATGAATAAAGAAAATGTAAACAATGGAGTACTAGCCAGCCATTAAAAACAAGAAGATTATGAATTTTGCAGGCAAATGGATGGACTGAAAAATATTATCCCGAGTGATGTAACACAGACCAAAAAGTACTTGCATGCCATGTAATCACTGATAGGTGGATATTAGTGATAATGTACATTATAACCAGACCCCAAGAAGCCAAATAACAAAGGGGGACCAAGGGAGGATGGTTGAATCTTTCTCATAAGGGGACACAAAATAGATATCAGAGGTTATTGGAAGGAGAGAAATGGGTAGAATATGGGATGGGGAGGGGAACTGGGGGATCATGTGTAGGGAAAGCAGGTAAAAGAGAAGGGAGACCAGCCATAGGGTGGTCAGTCTCTTGGATGTGCCAGGGGCTTGGGTTGGAGGGAGGGCCCAGAGGGTCTATGAGGGTGATTCTAGCTGAGACTTCTGGGAGTGGGGCATATGAAGTGTACTAACTACTTCTTGCAGCTAGGCAGGACACTCAATGGAAGACACTAACCCACCCACAAAACCTTCAACCCTAACTGTGTAGGGACAAAGATAGAGAATAAAGGCTGAGGGAACGACCAACCAATGACTGTCCCAAATTGAGTTCCGTCTCATGGGCAGGAACCAGTCCTTGATGTTATTAATCATACACTGTTATGCTTGCAGACAGGAACCTAGCATAACTGTCCCTTGAGAGGCTCCACCCAGCAGCCAATGAAAAGAGATACAGATTCACACCTAAACATTAGATGGAGCTGGAAGAGTCTTCCTGAAGGATTGAGGGACCCAAAGAGGACAGGAACACCATAGGAAGATCAAAAGAGTCAACTAATCTTGATCCTTGAGGGACCTTGGTGATGAGTAACTTGGTCTTCATGTGGTTCCCCCAATAACTGGAGTAGGAGCTGTCCCTGGGCCAGTTGCCTATCTGCCTGTGGATATGGCACCCCTAAATATATAGCTTTGCCTGGTCTCATTGAGAGAGGATGTGTCTAGTCCCACAGTGACTTGATTGTGTGTGTGTGTGTGTAGGGGGGATTGTCAGTTGGGAGGTGATACCCACAGGGGGCTTCCCCTTCTTGAAAGAGAAGGGGAAGTTGGAACAAGGGGAGGACTTGCATGAGGGGGATACTGAGAGGAGAGGGGGGCTGATATTGGGATATAAAGTGAATACATATATACATTAAATAAAGGGAAAAATACAAAGTCAACAGAAACTCTTTTCCAAGGCAATAATTATCTGGTTGTTTTTGTTTTGAACTCCCCAAGTGTTAATAGTGTACTGAAACAACCATGACAAATACAGCTATAGTTCATCACATTGTAACTTCATAATTTGATGATTACTTATATTATGTAAACTATCCACAAGACCGTTTCATAGTTAGCATAGTGGGTGAAAGCAAATAAAAAAATAAGTCAATATCAGAAACGAGCTCTAAAATGCACCTTCCTTTATGAAACAGTAAATGTACAGACTGATATGGTCTTATATTTACCTCAGTGGATTTTTGAATGAATCAAAACTCAAATCTTTAGAAACAAAATTCTCAAGAACTAGAATATAGCAGTGAAATCAGTTGAGTATATCGACTCAGACACTAAAGACTGTAAATAAACTCTGAAACAAATTTGTATGACAGCAATAACTTAGTCATTGTAACCAGGAAGAAAATAAAATTGTGATAATAAACTCCAAGTGGGAGTGGGTGGGTTTGTAAGCAGGGAGAATGGGATGGGATAGGGGGGTTTTGGAGGGGAAATGAGAAAAGGAGATAACATTTGAAATGTAAATAAAGAAAATATCTAAGAAAAAATAAAAAATAAAAACGAACCTCAAAACCACAACCAAAACAAAACAACAACAAAAATACAAACCAAAAAACTCCAAAGCACAAAAGAAAATGCCACTGTTTGAAGGTGATGTGTTTGTCCACATACAGTAGTCAATATGATCTAATAAGAGTCTCTTAGAACCGATAAAAGAATTCAGCTCTTGCATGAGACTAGAGATCAATAGCAAACCATCAGTAACCTTTGTTTCCTCTGGCAGTCTTATGTTATACTATATACTGTTGAACACTGTCTACAGTTGTAGCAAATATTCATGCTGGCAGGGAACTCTGAACCTTTTGGTAATGCCTTCAAATACTTTTACTTAAAAAAGAAATGTCATCTCATGTAAACCCATGAGTAAACAAATATTTTCTTACATTGGAACTGGTTATGAAATTCTTTGGTCGTGACCTTAAAAACAAAGTTGTGAAGGGGAAGGAGGAAGGAGGGAACAAATAAAACCAAGGCTGTGTGACAGTGTCTTAGGGAATGATGTTATTTTGTATTCACCTAACATTATAAAAAGTACACATATATGTATTAATTATTTTTTGTTATTTTAGAAAAATTTAATAAATGCATCTTTCACAAAATATAAAAGATGAAATTTAGTATATTAATTGCAGAAAATGAAGTATAATGGATATTACATTAAGAATTATCTCTTTATTGGTTATTTTATTTCTTTATATTTCAATTGTTGCTCCAATTCCCTGTTTTTCCTCCACAAACTCCCATCCCATCCCTACTTTTCACTGCCTCTTTGAAGGTGCACCCCACATACTCACTCCTGCCTCACTGCCCTAACATCCCCCTACACTGGGGCATCTAGCCTCCACAGGACCAAGAACCTCCCCTCCCACTGATGCCAGATAAGGCAATCCTCTGCTACACATGCAGCTGGAGCCATGGGTCCCTCCATGTGTACTTTTTGGTTAGTGGTCTAGTTTCTGGGAGCTCTGGGGGAATCTGATTGGTTTATATTATTGTTTTTCTTATGGGGTTGCAATCCCCTTCAGCTCCTTTAGTCCTTCCCCTAACTCTTCCATTAGGGTGCCTCCCTGTGCTCAATCTGATGGTTCAGTTTGCTGTGAGCATCCATTCTTGTATTGGTCAAGCTCCTACAGAGCCTCTTAGGGGACAGCTATGCCAGGATCCTGACAGCAAGTGCTTCTTGGAATCAGCAATAGTGTCTGGGTTTGGTGTCTGGAGATGGGATGGATCCCTAGGTCTCTAGGGACTTGATGCAGTCTCTGGATGGCCTTTCTTTCAGTCTCTGCTCTACTTTTTGCTCCTGCATTTTCTTTAGACAGGGACAATTCTGGGATATTTTTTAAATTTTTATATATTTTAATATTTTATTTACCCCTTTTTACAGTCCAGACTTCTCCCCTTTCCTGTCTGTCCCCCCACCCCTTTATCGCTCCCCATCCCATACCTCCTCTTCCCACCATGTCTCCAAGAGAATGTCCCATCTCCACCCCACCAGGCTTCCCCACTTCCTGGGGCCTCAAGTCTCTTGAAGGTTAAGCGCATCTTCTCTCACTGAGGCCAAACCAGGCAGTCCTCTGTTGTATATGTGTTGGGGCCTCATATCAGCTGGTGTATGCTGCCTGGTTGTTGGCTCAATGTCTGAGATATCTCGGGGGTCCAGGTCAGTTGATACTGCTGGTCTTCCCATGGGGTCGCTCTTCTCAGCTTCTTCCATCTTTTCCCCAATTCAATCACAGGGTTCCCTGCCCTGCATCCATTGGTTGGGTGCTAGTATATGCATCAGACTCTTTCAGTCAGAACTTTTGACTGTAGGATGCTAACCCCATCCCTCCACTTGATGTCCTGTCCCTCCACTGGAGGTGGACTCTATAAATTCCCCCTCTCCACTACAGAACACTTCATTCAAGATGTCTCCCTTTGAGTTGTGAGAGTCTCACGTCCCAAGTCTCTGGTGCATTCTAGAGGGTCCCCCCCCCCCGCCACTTCCCACTTCCTGAGGTTACCAGTTTCCATTCTTTCTGCTGGCCCTCAGGGCTTCAGTCCCAATTCCTGCCCCTGATCATATTTCCCCTTTCCCTCCATGTCATCTCTCCTACCCAGATCCCTGTCTCCCTCTGACCCCTGTGACTACTTTCTTCTCCCTCGCAAGTGGTATTTAGGAATCCTCACTTGGGTCTTTCAATTTGTTAGCCTTCTTGAGTCCTGTGAGTTGTGTCCTGGCTAGTCTGTACTTTTTGGCTAATATCCACTTAGTGAGTACATACCATGTATATCCTTCTGGGTCCGAGTTACTCCACTCAGGATGATATTTTCTAATTCCCTTCATTTGCCTGCAAAACTCATGTTGTTCTTGTTCTAAATAGCTGAGTAGTATTCCATTGTGTAAATGAACCATATCTTCTGCATCCATTCTTCCCTTGTGGGACAAATGGGTAGTTTTCAGCTCCTGGCTATCACAAATAAAGCTATATTTATACTAGCCAGAAGCTGGAAACAACCCAGATGTCCCACAATGGAAGAATGGATACAGAAATTATAGTAAGTATATTTACACAGTGGGGTACTAACCAACCATTAAACAAAGAGTTCATGAAATTTGCAGGCACACTGATGGAATGAGAAAATATCATCCTGAGCCAGGTAACAATGACACAAAAGAACACACATGGTATGTACTCACTGATAAGTGGATATTAGCCCAAAAGCTCAGACTATCCACAATACACCCCCCCCCCAAAACATATGGGGCTTAAGAAGGAAGATCAAAGTATAGATGCTTCAATCCTACACAGAATGTGGAACAAAATAATCACAGGAGGTTGAGGGATGGAAGAAGCTGGGAGGGAGAGAGGAAGGGGATAAAAAAGAGGGGGCAGAATCAGATATTGGAAGGGACAGGAGAGAAGTACCGAGGGTAAGTGGGGATGGGGAATTGGATATAGCCACTAGAAAGTCCCAAAATGCCAGGAAGCAAGAGGTTCCCAAGACCCAACAGAGATTACATTAGCTGAAATACTCAACAAAAGGGAGATGGAACCTGTAGAGACCATACCTAGTAGATAGGCATGGCCCCTGGTTGAGGACGGTGCCACCCACTGATCTCAAAACTTTTAACCCAGTTTTCTATATGAATATAGTGAAGCAGGTGTCCTTGTTATATGTTGGAGCATGTTTTAAGTATATGCCCAGGAATGGTATAGCTGGGTCCTCAGTTAGAACTATTTCCAATTTTCTGAGGAAGCTTTAGAGAGGAAACAAATCCCTTAAAGAAATACAAGAAAATACAACCAAAGAGTTAAAGGAATTGAACCAAACCGTCCGGATCTAAAAATGGAAATAGAAACAATAAAGAAATCACAAAGGGAAACAACCCTGGAGATGGAAAACCTAGGAAAAAGATCGGGAGTCAGAAATGCAAGCATCACCAACAGAATACAAGAAATAGAAGAGATAGAAGAGAGAATCTAATGTGTAGAATATACCTAGAAAACAGTCAAAGAAAATGCAAAATGCAAAAATCTCCTAACCCAAAACACAAAATTCAGGACAAAATGTGAAGACCAAACCTAAGAATAATAAGTAAAGAAGAAAGCGAAGATTCCCAACTCAAAGGGTCAGTAAACATTTACAACATTGTAGAAGAAAACGTCCCTAACTGAAAGAAAGAGGTGCCCATAAACATACAAGAAGTCTACAGGAGGCCAAATAGATTGGACCAGAAAAGAAGTTCCCCCTGCTACATAACAATCAAAACACTGAATTCACAGAATAATGAAAGAATATTAAAAGCTGTAAGGGAAAAAAGTCAAGCAATATAGAAAGGCAGACCTATTGGAATTACACCAGACTTCTCAACAGAGACTCTAAAAGCCAGAAAATCTTGGGGAGATGTCATACAGACCCTAGGAGAACAAAAATGCCAGTCAAGGCTACTATACCAGGAAAATCTTTCGATTGCCATAGGGAAAAACCAAGATATTCAATGACAAAACCAAATTTACACAGTGTCTTTCCACTAAACCAGCTCTACAGAGGATAATAATAGAAGGAAAACTCTAACACAAGAAGGGAAACTATACCCAAGAGAAAGCAAGAAATTAATCTTTCACAACAAGCCCAAAAGAAGAGAACCACACAAGCATAATTTCACACGCAGAAACATTAAAAGTATCATATTTTGATAATCATCACATTTTGATATTAGCATTTTAATACTATCATTTTACTTATGAACTTACTCTTTGAAGTTCAAAACATTTTACCAGAAATTTTATCTCTGTGTGAATTTTCACCCTGTTTAAAAATCTGAAAATTAGGGAAATAGAGGGATGGTTCAATAGTTGAGAGCATAGGATGCTCTTTGAGAGAACCTGCATTTGAATTATAGAATCTATATAGTCCAGTTCCATGAAATATGACACCTTCTTTGACCTTTTTGTACTCTTTGTATGCACATGTAATACACAATTACATGCAGACAAAAAACCTATTGTAGTTGTTTGAAAAGGTATGGTCCCTAAGGACTCATGTGTTTGGATCCTAGGTCCTCGCAGAATGGCACTGTTAGGAGGTGTAGCCTTGTTGGAGGAAATGTGTAGAAACTTAAGGGTTTTTTGGAAAGTCAGTTGGATGGTGTTTTGCTGGGGCAAACACATGAAGGAATGTTTAGCTGAAGTAGACACAGGAGAGTGGATTTTCTGCTAAAGCAAGCACGTGAAAGGATACATGATGAAGGGTTCTTTGCTAACAACACACATGTATTGGTCTGCTTACCTTGCATAGTTGAGCTGGATTTGTCGGGACTCCATAGTAAGAAATGCACTATAAAACTTCTGGTTGTGTGCTGCAGTTTCTTGCCACTTCTGTGGGCCAGGGCTGATTGGCAGAGTGATGTCAGCTAAGAGAGATGAATGTGCTGAGCCAAGACCCATGGAGACCATGTGATGTTTGTCAGGCATAAACGGTGCTTCATGGACAGCGATGGAGGCTGATCTTGGCTTGCTTACACAGCTAGCTGTGAAGTCATTATGAATCTCTCATCTTCACTGATCTTTACTTCCCTGAGAGAGGCACATCTGAGAACTTCTGGTGTCCTTCTGGTCCCTCATGCTGACTAGAGCTGAGGCTGAGGCTGAGGCTGAGGCCTGGCTATCTCTGCTAGGTTCTGTCACCACTGTTGCTATCCTGACTCTGCTGAACTTAACTGCTGGAATATCCATGAAGAGTTTGCAAGTGGATCGAGCTGCACTGCTAACCTGTGAACTGAACTGCTGATTTCCAGACAACACTGATGGGAGTTGCTCCAAAGAACCTTTCTAAACAGGTCCACTCCTCCCCACTTTGTATCCTTTCTTTACAACTGCCTCTGGTGGGTGGTAGGCTAAAAGGGAGGTTAAAGCATTTAAGAACAATAATTTAAAATAGGTTTTGAAAAAATTAACGTTATAATGTGTCACTGTGGAAGCGAGCTTTTGGGTCTCCTATTCTCAAGCTATACCCAGTGTGTCACACTGTCTCCTTCTGCTGCCTTCAGATCAAGATGTAGAACTCTCTAGCACCATGTCTGCCTGCATGCTGCTATGCTTCTTGCCATGATGACAATGGACTAAACTCTAAATCTAAGCCAACTCAAAATTAAATGTTTTCCTTTATAAGAGTTGGCTTGGTCATGATTTCTCATCACAGCAACAAAGCTCTAACTAAGATATCCATCTACATAAAATAAAAATAAATAAAATCTTTTCCACTCATTTTATTGAAAATAAATGCTCTTTGTATACAATGTATCCTGATTACAGTTTCTCCTCCTTCTACTTTTTCCACTTCCTCCTTCCATCACCTCCCATCTGGATCCACCCCCTTTCTGTCACTCATTGAAAAAGAACAGCCTTTAAGAGATAACGAAACAATAAAATAAAGTATACTAAGAGAAAACAAAACCGTCTCACTGAAGTTGGGCAAGGCAGACTAACAGAATGAGAAGAGCCAAGCAAAGGCGCAAGAATCAGAGACCCACTCATTTGCACACCCAGGAATCCCATAAAATCACTAAACATGCAGCCATGATATATGTGCAGAGGATCTGGGGCAGACCCACCCATGTCCTGTGCTTTCTGCTTCATTTTCTTTGCATTCAAATGAGCTTTGCCCACTTGACTTAGAGAGTCCAAATACTTCTCTTTAAAAAAAGTAGTTATAAGATGACTCTTAATAATATTCTACTGTATTCATAGATCTGCCCTTGTTCAGACATCATCAGAGAGGCTACCTCCTGCAAGAGATGAGAACCAATACAAAGACATGCAGTCAGACATTACACACACACACACACACACACACACACACACACACACACACACACACACCAGAGAGAGAGAGAAAGAGAGAGAGAGAGAGAGAGAGAGAGAGAGAGAGAGAGAGTCAAGGTTAGAGTCAGAGAAACAGAAAGTCAGAGAGAGACAGAGACACAGAGAGAGACCCTGGAACACTCACCTCTTAACAGGATGTTTCCATCAAATCTCTTTCCCCAAAGCTCAGGGAATACCATAGAAGAGGAGGAGGCTCCATCCCCTCTGTAAGAGCTAGAGGGGATGGAGCACTCTAGGAGAATAAATCTATCTCTTTTTAAGTCAATTCTGCTTAAAGGCACAAATCTCATGCATCTCATTTTTAGTCTACAGATTATTTGAAATTTGCTTATTTTCTATTCATTATTTTATTTTTCCTTATTTTCTATTTATGCTTTTATTATTGTAACTAGTTTCGTGGTTTTAAAATTGCTGTATCATTTTCTTATTTTTGGTAGGAAAAATGTGTGGTCCTTTCTACTTTTGAGTTAATTTCCTATCCACTTCTTCTGATTTTATGTTTTATATTTCTATTCTGGCATTTCTGGGTTTTTCCTTTTTGTTTTTAGATTTATTTATTTTGTGTATATGAGTACACCATTGCTCTCTTCAGACACACCAGAAGAGAGCATCAGATCCCATTACAGATGGTTGTGAGCGACCATGTGGTTGCTGGGAATTGAACTCAGGACCTCTGGAAGAGCAGTTGGTGCTCTTAACCACTGAATCATCTCTCCAGTCCCCCTTCTGGGTTTTTCTTGTCCCCCATTTATTTCAGATACAGGTTGGATTGAGTTCATTGAATATTTTTCTAGGCACCATTCCAGTGTTATCACTTTTGTAGCCATATTCAGTAACTATTTTTGTTTTGACTCCATTGCCAAGTATTTGGGTTAGCATAGATTCTCTGCTGGCCTCTGGGTAGATTGACCTTGCTTCTGTTTTTTGTTTATATGACTGATGCTTATTTTTCAAACCAGTGCAATGTCTACTTCCTTTTGCTATTTTGCCTTTATCTTCAGCACTGTTACTTCAAAAAGCTTTCAGTACCAGACTCTCACTGGTCCTGAGGCAAGAGAATAAATGGCAATGTAAAAATCCTAGTGCTCTTTTCTCCAGGTTTTGTAGCAAATGTAAAGGAAGCTAATTTTGACTGAGGAAGAGCTAGAATTCTGGCCAGGACTTTGCTTCATGTCATGCTGTTGAATTCAGCATTTGGAGATTACACATATCTTAAAATCTACAGTGGTTAAACATGTACTTCTCATTTCTAATTTTTGGGAGATAAAGGCGTATGTCAAGCCCACACCCTATACATCCAGGGGCTGTGAAAACATTAAATATCTAGCTTCAGATGCAAACTTTTGAATAGCATATATGTAGACCATCTCTGTTCCTATTGTTCAGTGATCTGAAACCAAGTTGCTTCTGCAGTCCTTTTCAGCTGCTTTGTGATGCCAGCTCGTTTCAGTGCTGCAATGAAAGCCTAGATAAATTTAGAGTATTTTTTTATATAAATGTTTTAAATTGTTAATAGTTGCGAGCTCGCAGACTGCAAAGGGCGAGTGAGAAGACTGCCAAAGCGACATCGCTTCTGGGACAGACCCAGTTTCGGGCTCGAGACATCTGGGCACCTTCCCTGCCTGAGGAGAGGTGTCCATTGAGGAGGGCTTTGCCTGCCAGAGCTCGTGAGGGAGACATCTTAGGTCCCAGGTCCCTTAGAGACCAGTCTGCACAGGTTAGAGTGAGGACGGTAGAATCGACACAGCTTCTGGGACAATTGGGAGCAACACAGCTTCTGGGACAGACCCTGTTTAGGGCTTGAGACATCTGGGTACCTTCCCCACCAGAGGAGAGGTGTCTGCCTCGGAGGGCTCTGCCTGCAGAAGCAGGTAAGGGAGCCTTCTTGAGTCTCAGATCCGTCAGAGACCAGTCTGAGCAGGTCAGCTTGCAGACTGTGAAGGGTGAGTGAGTAGATTGCAGAAGCGACACAGCTTCTGGGACAGGCAGAAGCAACATAGCTTCTTAGACAGACCCAATATCGGGCTCCAGACTTCCAGGCACCTTCCTCACCAGAAGAGAAGTATCCACCTGGGAGGGCTTTGCCTGCCAGAGCTCCTGAGGGAGCCAACTTGGGTCCTGGGTCCCTCAGAGGCCAGTCTGTGCAGGTGAGTGTGCAGACTGCAGAGGCAACACATCTTCTGGAACAGGCCTTCATCTTTACCCAAGAGGCAAGTCTGAATACTAGACCTCTGTGCACCTTCCCTGCAAGAGGAGAGCTTGCCTGCAGAGACTACTTTGACCACTGAGACTCACAAGAG
This sequence comes from Mus minutoides, assembly GCA_902729485.2. NCBI lineage: Eukaryota > Metazoa > Chordata > Mammalia > Rodentia > Muridae > Mus > Mus minutoides. The sequence continues at coordinate 138,284 of LR750894.1, read as the reverse complement.
AGCTGGACTCCCAGGACTGCTGACAGAGGCTAACAGAATCACAGGAGAAACAAGGTCCAACCAGAGACAACTATAACAACTAACTCCAGAGAATACCAGATGGCGAAAGGCAAACATAAGAATCTTAATAAAAGAAACCAAGACCACTCACCATCATCAGAACCTAGCACTACCACCTCAGGAATTCCTGGATACCCCAACACACCCAAAAAGCAAGACTCAGATTTAAAATCATATCTCATAATGCTGATAGAGGACATGAAGAAGAACTTTTTTTTTTTTTTGGTTTTTTGAGACAGGGTTTCTCTGTGTAGCCCTGGCTGTCCTGGAACTCACTTTGTAGACCAGGCTGGCCTCGAACTCAGAAATCCGCCTGCCTCTGCCTCCCGAGTGCTGATAACTTACTTAAAGAAATACAGGAGAACAGTGCTAAAGAGATAGAAATCCTTAAAGAATTACAGGAAAACACTGCTAAAGAGGTAAAAGTCCTTAAAGAGGAAACACAAAAATCCCTTAAAGAATTACAGGATAAAACAACCAAACAGGTGATGAAATTGAACAAAACCATCCAAGACCTAAAAAGGGAAGTAGAAACAATAAAGAAAACCCAAAGTGAGACAACTTTGGAGATAGAAACCCTAGAAAAAAAATCAGGAACCAAAGATATGAGCATCAGCAACAGAATACAAGAGATGGAAGAGAGAATCTCAGATGCAGAGGATTCAATAGAGAACATGGGCACAACAATCAAAGAAGATGCAAAATGCAAAAAGATCCTAAATCAAAACATCCAGGAAATCTAGAACACAATGAGAAGACCAGACCTATGGATAATAGGAATAGAAGAGAATGAAGATTTTCAACTTAAAAGGCCAGGAAATATCTTCAACAAAACAATAGAAGAAAACATCCCAAACCTAAAGAAAGAGATCCCCATGAACATACAAGAAGTCTACAAAACTCCAAATAGACTAGACCAGAAAAGAAATTCCTCTAGATACATAATAATCAGAACAACAAATGCACTAAATAAAGATAGAATATTAAAGCAGTAAGGGAAACAGGTCCAGTAACATATAAAGGCAGGCCTATTAGAATTACACCAGACTTCTCACAAGAGACTATGACAGCCAAAAAATCCTGAACAGATGTTAAACAGACCGTAAGAGAACACAAATGTCAGCCCAGGCTACTATACCCAGCAAAACTCTCAATTACCATAGATGGAGAAATCAAAGAATTCCATGATAAAAAACAAATGGACACAATATCTTTACACAAATCCAGCCCTTCAAAGGATAATAACGGGAAAACACCAACACAAGGATGGAAACTACTCCCTATAAAAAGCAAGAAAGTAATCCTTCAACAAACCTAAAAGAAGACAGCTACAAGAACAGAATCCCAACTTTAACAATAAAAATAACAGGAAGCAACAATTACTTTTCTTTAATTTCTTTTAACATCAATGGACTCAATTCCCCAATAAAAAGACATAGAATAATAGACTGGTACACAAACAGGACTCAACATTTTGCTGCTTACAGGAAACCAACATCAGGGAAAAAGACAGACAATACTTTAGAGTAAAAGGCTGGAAAACAATTTCCCAAGCAAATGGTCTGAAGAAACAAGCTGGAGTAGCCATTCTAATATCGGTTAAAATTGACTTCCAACAAAAAGTTATCAAAAAAGACAAGGAGGGGAACTTCATACTCATCAAAGGTAAAATCAACCAAGATGAACTCCCAATTTTGAATAGCTATGCTCCAAATACAAGGGCAGCCACATTCATTAAAGAAACTGTAGTAAAACCCAAAGCACACATTGCACCTCACACAATAATAGTGGGAGACTTCAACACCCTATTCTCACCAATGGACAGATCCTGGAAACAGAAACTAAACAGAGACTCATAGACACTAGCAGAAGTTATGAAACAAATGGATTTAATAGATATCTACAGAACATTTAATCCTAAAACAAAAGGATATACCTTCTTGTCAAGGCCACATGGTACCTCCTCCAAAATTGACCATAAAATTATTGGTCAGAAAACAGTCCTCCACAGATACAAAAATATTGAAATTATCCCATGCATCCTATCTGACCATCATGGACTAAGGCTGATCTTCAATAACAACATAAATAATAGAAAGCCAGCATTCACGTGGAAACTGAACAACACTCTACTCAACGATTTCTTGGTTAAGGATGGAATAAAGAAAGAAATTAAAGACTTTCTAGAGTTTAATGAAAATGAAGCTACAACATACCCAAACTTATGGGACAAAATGGAGGCAGTCCTAAGAGGAAAACTCATAGCCTTGTGAGCCTCTAAAAAGAAACTAGAGAGAGCATACACTAGCAGCCTGACAGCACACCTAGAAGCTCTAGAACTAAAGGAAGCAAGTTCACCCAAGAGGAGTAGATGTCAGGAAATAATGAAACTCAGGGCTAAGATCAACCAAGTGGAAAGAAAAAGAACTATTCAAAGAATTAACCAAACCCAGAGCTGGTTCTTTGAGAAAATCAACAAGATAGATAAACCCTTAGCCAGACTAACTAGAGGGCACAGGGACAGTATCCTAATTAACAAAATCAGAAATGAAAGAGGAGACATAACAACAGAACCTGAGGAAATTCAAAACATTATCAGATCCTACTACAAAAGGCTATACTCAACAAAACTAGAAAACCTGGAGGAAATGGACAACCTCCTATATAGATACCAGGTACCAAAGTTAAACCAGGATCAGATTAACAATCTAAACAGTCCCATTTCTCACAAAGAAATAGAAGCAGTCATCAATAGTCTCCCAACCAAAAAAAGCCCAGGACCAGATGTGTTTAGTGCAGAGTTCTATCAGACCTTCAAAGAAGACCTATTTCCAACTCTCCTCAAACTATTCCACAAAATAGAAACAGAAGGTTGTCTACCCAATTCATTCTATGAGGCCACAGTTACTCTGATACCTACGCCACACAAAGATCCAAAAAAGAAAGAGAACTTCAGACCAATTTCCCTTATGAATATTGATGCAAAAATACTCAATAAAATCCTTGCAAACTGAATCCAAGAACACATCAAAATGATCATCCATCATGACCAAGTAGGCTCCATCCCAGGGATGCAGGGATGGTTTAATATATGGAAGTCCATCAACGTAATTCACTAAATAAACAAACTCAAAGACAAAAACCGCATGATCATCTCCTTAGATGCTGAGAAAGCATTTGACAAAGTCCAACACCCTTTCATGATAAAAGTCTTAGAAAGATCAGGAATTCAAGGCCCATACCTAAACATAATAAAAGCAATATACAGCAAACAAATAGACAACATCAAACTAAATGGAGAGAAACTCGAAGCAATCCAACTAAAATCAGGGACTAGACAAGGCTGCCCACTTTCTCCCTATGTATTCAATATAGTACTTCAAGTCCTAGCCAAAGCAAATTGATAACAAAAGGAGATCAAGGGGATACAAATTGGAAAGGAAGAAGTAAAAATATCACGGTTTGCAGATGATATTATAGTATATATAACTGACCCCAAAAATTCCACCAGAGAACTCCTAAACCTGATAAACACCTTCAGTGCAGTAGCTGGATATTAAATTAACTCGAACAAATCAATGGCCTTTCTCTACACAAAGGATAAATGGGCTGAGAAAGAAATTAGGGACCCTTCACAATAGTCACAATAGTCACAAATAATATAAAATATCTGGTGTGACACTAATTAAGGAAGTGAAGGATCTATATGACAAGAACTTCATGTCTCTGAAGAAAGATATTGAAGAAGATTTCAGAAGATGGAAAGATCTCCCATGCTCATGGATTGGCAAGATTAATATAGTCAAAATGGCTATCCTGTCTAAAGCAATCTACAGATTCAATGCAATTCCCATTAAAATTCCAACTCAATTCTTCACTGAGTTAGAAAGGGAAATTTGCAAATTCATCTGGAATAATAAAAAACCTAGGATAGCAAAAACTATTCTCAACAATAAAAGAACCTCTGGGGGAAACACCATGCCTGACTGTACTACAGAGCAATTGTGATAAAAACTGCATCATACAGGTACAGCGACAGACATGTAGATTATTGGAATAGAATTGAAGACCCAGAAATGAATCCACACACCTATGGTCACTTTATCTTTGACAAGGGAGCTAAAACCATCCAGTGGAAAAAAGACAGCATTTTCAACAAATGGTGCTGGCACAACTGGTGGTTATTATGTAGAAGAATGCAAAATGATCCATTCTTATCTCCTGTACAAAGCTTAAGTCTAAGTGGATCAAAGACCTCCACATAAAGCCAGAGACACTGAAAGTTATAGAGGAGAAAGTGAGGAAAACCCTCGAAGATATGGGCACAGGGGAAAAATTCCTAAACAGAACAGCAATGGCTTGTGCTGTAAGATCAAGAATTGACAAATGGGATCTTATAAAATTGCAAAGCTTCTGTAAGGCAAAAGACACTGTCAATAAGACTAAAAGGCCACCAACAGATTGGGAAAGGATTTTACCAATCCTAATCTGATAGGGGAGTAGTGTACAAAATATACCAAGAGCTTAAGAAGCTGGACTCCAGAAAATCAAATAACCCCATTAAAAATGGGGTACAGAGCTAAACAAATAATTCTCAAGTGAGGAATACTGAATGGTTGAGAAGCACCTGAAAAAATGTTGAACTTCCTTAATCATCAGGGAAATGCAAATCAAAACAACACTGAGATTCCACCTCACACCAGTCAGAATGGCTAAGATCAAAAATTCAGGTGACAGCAGATTCTGGCGAGGATGTGGAGAAAAAGGAACACTCCTCCATTGCTGGTGGGATTGCAAGCTGGTACAACCACTCTGGAAGTCAGTCTGGAGGTTCCTCAGAAAATTGGACATAGTACTACCTGAGGATACAGCAATAACTCTCCTGGGCATATACCCAGAAGATGTTCCAACTGGTAAAAAGGACACATGCTCCACTATGTTCATAGCAGCCTTATTTATAATAGCCAGTAGCTGGAAAGAACCCAGATGTCCCTCAACAAAGGAATGGATACAGAAAATGTGGTACATTTATACAATGGAGTACTACTCAGCTGTTAAAAACCATGAATTTATGAAATTCTTGGGAATATGGATGTACCTGGATGATATCATCCTTAGTGAGGTAATCCAATCACAAAAGAAGTCACTAGATATGTACTTACTGATCAATGGATACTAATTAGTACAGAATGTTAGAATACCCAAGATACACTTTGCAAAACACAAGAAAATCAAGAAAAAGGAAGACCAGTGTGTGGATATTTCATTCCTCCTTAGAATAGGGAACAAAATACCCATGAAAGGAGTTACAGAGACAAAGTTTGGAGCTAAGACGAAAGGATGGATTATCCAGAGACTACCCCACCAGGAGATCCATTCTATAATCAGTCACCAAACCCAGACACTATTGTTTAAACCTGCAAAAGTTTGCTGAAGGGACCCTGATATAACTGTCTCATATGAGGCTATGCCAGTGCCTGGCAAATACAGAAGTGGGTGCTCACAGTTGTCTATATGATGAAACATAGGGCCCCCAATGGAGAAGCTTGTGAAAGTACTCTAGGAGCTGAAGGAGTCTGCGACCCTATAAGAGGAACAACAATATGAACTAACCAGAACCCCCAGAGCTCGTGTCTCTAGCTGCCTATATAGCAGAAGATGGCCTAGTCATCCATCATTGGGAAGAGAGGCCTCTTGGTATTGCAAACTTTATATGCCCCAATACAGGGGAATGCCAGGGCCAAGAGGTAGGTGTGGGTGGGTAGGGAAGAAGGGCCGGGGCAGGGTATAGGGAACTTTAGGGATACCATTTGAAATGTAAAATAAGAAAACATTTAATAAAAAAAAGTCAAAAAATTGTTAATAGTTGCATGTTCAAGAGATTTATATAGAGTTTCTTTAAAGGTTGCTACCTTTCATGTCTTATTGGAGTCGAAGCCTGTGGACTTTTCTATTAAACATACCGATGAAACACATGTGATATGGGACAAGAAAGCTGGAGAAGAATATTCAATCTTCTTTAGAGTGGGTGACACCCATTCTATGCTAGCCAAATGTGTATTTATTTTGGTAAATATTTAAAATCAATTTGGGGGTTTCTACTCCATCTTAGATCATTCAGTTCCCAGATATGAGAAACAACACTTTTATATCCATAGTGAGCCTAATAGCACCGGCGCTGGGCAGATATCCGTTCTGTCTACTTCCTTGTCAATAACTCCAAGTTATGACTTGGTGTGTTTCACTTGGGCTGCTCTTACTCCAATTGGCCAGCTCTCATGGCCAGTTCTCATGATCCTCTACTCCATAGGATCTTCTCCTCTCTCTACCTTTTCCTCTCTTCACCTCATGGTCCTGCCTCAGACCCCAAGCCTGGGAATCAAAAATTCTGCTTACATCTCTTCTGCCCAGTTATAAGCTGCTGGCATCTTTATTCAACCAATAGTTTTAAATTAAGAAGCAAGGTTATGTAGCATCACTTGGGGTTCATGAGAATCTCCTCATTCTTAGGGGCAACCAGACACTGGGGGTAGTACTGAGCATTACAATTTACAGCAAAAGACCAAACTTCAACAGCTATTCATGACTTTTTTTTTCTTTTCAAGGGAAACTTTAGTCTTTTTCATGAAAGATCTTCTAATACTTTGGTTAAATAAACATCAATATTATCTTACACAATGAGGAATAAATTTCTGATTTGTTGTTGGATATTCTATCACACTTCCTCCTAGGCTAGGGAAACATTAGGGAAGAGGCAGTGTAAAGAATGCAAGAGGAGTGCTGATGATGAGCTAACACTGAAAAGATAATGGCAGATGACCTGACCTGCACAAAGTTGCACCTGTCACGACTCATTATGTAGGCAGAGTGGCTCATAGGATTCTACCCTTCCCTGAGGGATTAAGGGAAAATGATGGGTGCTAGAAGGAAGAATGTGTCGTTGTCTTTAGTGATGTAGCAACTGATGAGTTGCCCATGTTCTAGTAAATAAATAAATAAATAAATAAATAAATAGATAGATAGATAAATAGATAAATAGATAAATAGATAAATAGATAAATAGATAAATAGATAAATAGATAAATAGATAAATAAATAAATAAATTGCAGTCATGTATACAAGTGATGATATTTAAGTTCAATCTCTCTCTCTTACACACACACACACACACACACACACACACACACACACAAGAGTAGTTTTGTTTAGAAGCAGAAAGGTTTAACAAAGGAGGGAGAGGAGGGAGAGGAGGGAGAGAAGGGAGAGAAGGGAGAGGAGGGAGAGGAGGGAGAGGAGGGAGAGGAGAAAGAGAAGCCAATGAGGATTTAAGTTATAAACACTGAGTGTATATGGGTATAAATTGCCAAAGAAAAAAGAAAAGACCATAAGTGCTGTAGAACTTATAAATAATACACCCTGCTCGTTCTAATGCCTTAGAAAGAGACTATTGCATGGTCACCATGGTCACATGTGAGACTTACTCCTTCCACTCCTGTAAGTCACTGTCTGTGGTGATTTGTATTTCTTCTTCCTGCTTTATTTTCCCTTTCCACTAAAATATCCTTGAAGCTCTACTTTTATCTTAAGATACGTTTTTATTCCAAGACTTAGATATTATGTCCACTTTAGATATTCAAAAAGTTACATAGTTTTAAAATGCTCAAAAATCTGTTTTTTCCATAAAAATAAAATGATAAATTGTGTCGTAAATTAATGAAAAGATAAAGTCTTGTTTTTAGGTTTGTATATGACAAAATTTTACAGAAAAATCTTTCATGTTTCTTTCTACTTCTTTATCGGTGCATCTACACTCTCATCTGTACCTACCTGGTTATATAATATTTATCTCTAATTATCTATTGGAAAACAATTCCAGCAGCATTCTATTGCCAGTTTTTATCAGATGGTGAGGAATTGCATATCTTCTTTTGCTGTTACCTTTTGAATGACTCAACTGTTTATAATTTGGCATGGGTCAGATCGTTCTGGTTCTGTGGTCTTTAAAGTTCTGAGTCTTGAGGTGACATTAAAAAAGAAAATCTATAAATAGAAAATTAAATAAATTCATAATAACAACACAGACTTATTCTTGAACATTTCTTTCACAGCCTGAGAATGATTTTATGTATTTTGAAACCAGTGAGGGAAGAGACAACATGTTAGATATTGTAGGTAATATAATTTATATGTGTGTGTGTATATATATATATATATATACATAAATATATATATATATATATTATATACTATAATATAAATTTATATATCATTGTGATAATCATCACAAACAGTTTTTATATGGGTTATGCCTTAAATATATATGTCTCCTATTTATTGTATTTTTGAAGCTCATGATATTTGAAGATGATAGATAACGTATTTTTCAAGTCAGGATTACAGAATGATAAAAAATACTTCTTGAATGGTGCATATATCCTGGATTAAAAGCATTCCATGTATCATAAATAGTTGCTTCTTTACTTCCTGCCTATAAAATGACTTGTTATATAAAATAAGACAGTTTTTCCTTCAAAGTTCTAGAATACTGTGTGATGTTCTTTGTCCTGTAGTGAAAGCCAGCATTTTGTTCAGAAGAAATAAATAGATGTTACTTACAGAGAGCTTTGTCATGATAAGGTACTCTTTAACAAGAATCACTCATCAGGTAATGACTTTCTAAATAAAACTAAGAAATGTCTGCATCTTGAAAATGAAATTTGTTCCATAAAAGATATGAATGAACCCTGTTAGAGTTATGTGTCATTCTTGGCTGTTCTAACCCTCTGCTTTCCCTCTCCAGGAGGCAGGAAATTTCATCTTTTAGAAAGTATGGATCGAAAAAATGAGAGGTAAAGTAATCCAAGTGCTCCCATCAACGTGGCATTGTTCATTACACTGAATTCTGGGAAATCAAAGTTATTGTAGAATTTAGTAGTTCTATTTTCTTTACTTAGGTACAGCTTTTCAACTCCTCTTAAGAAAATATCTTTCCGGGCTGGTGAGATGGCTCAGCGGGTAAGAGCACCCAACTGCTCTTCCGAAGGTGATAAGTTCAAATCCCAGCATCCACATGGTGGCTCACAACCATCCGTAAAGAGATCTGGCGCCCTCTTCTGGAGTGTCTGAAGACAGCTACAGTGTACTTACATATAATAAATAAAATCTTTCCTTCCTTTCTTCCTTCTTCTCTTATAAAAAAAAAAGAAAAAGAAAATATCTTTCCTTAAAGTAATTTTATAAATGACCAGAATATCTTTAAATTAAGTTTATTGAGGTATGGTTACCATAGAAGAAACTTTCCCACTTAAAATATATATTTGAATGATATTTGACATAATTGTACACTGAGGTAATTACCAGCATAATACAGATGCCAGGTATTTCTATCACTAAAAACAATTCCTTGCGTGCCATCCTTAGTATTTATAATAAAGTTGTTATATGTGTTCTTGTACATATTTTTGTTAAATATAAGCTATATTTTGGTTTGACAGAAATCGAACAATGGGCTTAATAGGTGATATGTAAGTGCATCATTAAATGTTTAAAGAGTCATTCTTTTCAATGATTATATAGTTTTGATGCTCATATATATACATACATATATATGTATACATGTATATGTATTCATCAATGAGGATGAAGTATCAGTTATAATTATACAAATATCAATAGCAAATAATATCTGTTCCTAAATACTATAAAATAATCAAGTTTTTGAGACTGAATGAAGAAATACAAGATGTAGCAGAATGTTTCTAATAAAGTCCAAATCAATTAAGGTTTATGTTTTTACTTCTACTTTTAGAGAGGCATATAAATATGAGCTATAGGGATAGATGGGTTGGATAGCTCTTGCCACACAAACCTCATGATCTGAGTTTGATTCCCAGAACCCACATGAAAAAGTTGGATATTGTTGTATGTGACTGTAATACAAATGGTTCTACAGCAAGATGAGAAGCAGAGACAGAATTGCTTGGATGTTCACTGGACAGCTAGCCAGGAGCATCACAGCATAAAAGAAACAGCATGAGAAACCCTACCTCAACCAAGTTAAAGGAGACAACCAACTCTGGGAAGTTATTTTTCTGACCTCCACACGTGTACTATGGCATTCTGGGTAGTCTTACTCTGATGCAAATTGATGAGAGTGTTATTGCACAGTCAACTATAACCTCATAAATGTGCACAGTTAGGTTAAACTTATTTTGTTGACTGTAGGTGTAGTATTAGCATACTCCAACAGTATAACTCCAAGTACCAGAAGATGACAGAAAGATACTGTTAAAAGAATCATTAACACTGTGCTGAATAGCAGAGAGAATAACATGCCTATGGAACCCTCGTTAATTCTTTATTCACATCATCCGCTGGGTGGGTTGTTGTTGTTAAGGGTCTCTGCTGCATCTTGTTTGGGGATGTTTAAACTCAGCAAGCAAACATTGCAGCAAATTTGCTGTGCATGCCTCAGAACCCATTGTCACTGTCTTTTACCCTAAAAATGAATACAAGTATAAATAGCAAAAGACATGGGATAAAGTATCTCTTCAAATCTGACCTCTGTCGATGCAGGGATTCATTTGGAGTTTTCAGTGTTAATCGAAGACTTGGTGCTGCCCTTGGTGGCATGCCTTGTTCCTTCTGAAGTTCAGAGCTTTAAGTGCCGGTCTTTCTTAGTCTGCTATGCTTTTTTTCTCCTCTTTCTTTACAAAGCTTTGTGATGATCTGTGGCATACACAACACTTGTCTTTATTCACACTAGTCTGATTTTCTGTGCCACCAATTTCTTGTACAAAGGTCAACTCTAATCTGCTTCATTTACAAGAAAAAAGACCCAGAGGTTCAAGAATTTATTAATCTTGCCTATCATTTAAGGTCATTTATTTATTCAGGCAATCAAATAGAAGAATAAAAGTATTTTAGACATTTTGGTAGTATAAGTGTGAAAGACATGACTCAGAGTTTTAAAGGCATTTATAGTTTAGTGAGGACAATGACCCCAAAACAAACAGCCCAAACTATAGGGTGACAGGTCACAGCGGGGTATTTGCTCAACAGGGACCCAATTCTTATTGTTTTCTAATAAGTAATGTTCATTCACAAATGAAACATACTTTGTAATTTAAGAAACTTCATGGACTATTTGACTTTAAAAGGAAAAATTTAATTTGGAGAAAGATGTTTCTAAAAAAATATTTGATTTCTAAGAAACAAACCATGGACTTTCAAATCAATAATGATATTTGACCTAATGAATGCTAAGCTTTAACAAATATTAAAATACTAATTTCAGTATCCCCAATAGCAATTTTATGTAAATGCTATGAAATGCTTATGCTATGTGTTCTGTATTTTCTCATATTGTATAAAAGTATGTTATCAATCAGCTAAAAATAAAATGAAATATTATAATATTAAGTGTATAGCCTTGAGTGCAGACATAACAGTCCCCAAATAACCAATAGTTAGGTAAGTAGGTAGACAGATATATAAATAAGGATGATCTCCTTTTAAAGTGATTCACATTCTTTAAGAAGAAGAAATGAGTTAACCTGACTATTTTAATATTTAAATCTCTCTCTCTCTCTCTCTCTCTCTCTCTCTCTCTCTCTCTCTCTCTCTGTGTGTGTGTGTGTGTGTGTGTGTGTGTGTGCATATATACATATATGCAGAGACTAGAATTAAATATCTTCTATTACTTCTTACTTCTATTGTTTTAGAGACAGGGTCTTTCACTGAATCTAGAGCTCACCAGTTCAGCCATGGCTAGGCAGCAGGACTCAAAAACTGTCTTGTTTCTGCTTCCAAGTGCTTTAAGCATGAGCAGTCACCCCTCTGGCTTTTATGTGGATGCTGTGAATTCAAACTCAGGTCCTTATGCTTGCTCTGCAGTGATTTTCTTCACTGTGCCGTCTTCTCAGTCCCCATTTTCAACTCTTAGTATTATCCACATTAGAGCAAAGCCTGTGTTTCAGAGAGAGAAACTGCAAAAATATAAGGATGTGTAACCTAGAATCTAATATAAAGTCTTTTAATAACATTCTACTTAAAAACTGATAAAATGTGACTTGAAATCAAAACTTCCTTAGAAAGCTAAACCTTCTTTAATAATTTAATTATTTAAAACTTAGAGTCTTATACCATTATAACATATACAAATCTATGAAATATTAACACCTAGCCTAACATGTTGTTTTGGTTTTATTGCATTTTGTCATGTGCTTTGGCTTTAATGAAAAATCACTTGTTAATAGACATCTCCAACCTTCTATATAGGCTTGTTAAACCAGCATCCTAGGAGGTGGTGGTCTGGTTTGTAAAATCTGTTGCACATGGAATGATGGCTAATGATAACCATTCATATCCTCATTTTGCTCCATTCAAGTTTCAGAAGAGAAGGAAGGGGAACAGGATCATATGCATCAATACCAGCATTTTATAAAGTAAGCAAATTTGTTCTTAATTATAATAAATGAAAATAGAATGGATGCAAGAGACAAAAGCTGGCCTCTGAGGAAAGTTACACAAATGCCCAGTAGATCCTAAGGGTCTCCATAGTAACTAGAAGTTTCAAATGTTGATTCATTTACCTAAAGCCTGAGCTGATGTTTGGGTTTTCTGACTTCCTTGTGTTCAGGTAACAAATGTCTAGCAGTTCATATGAGCTGTGTTCACTTCTGCATAAGGATGCCCAGTCTCATATATGGGCATTATTATTATTATGAATGGATGCTTTTTTGCTGCATTCTGACATTGCATTATCAGCATAGCTTTATGCTTTTTCTAGTGTTCTTCCACCAGGGGTGCTTATATCTTTTAAAAGTAATATGAACACTGCTTTGATCTAGTATACTGCTTGAAATTCTAAATTTCTTTATGCATGCTGGTCATGATAAAATATATTAAGATGCATTAAAAGGAGACTGAGCTGTTGTGCTCAGAATTTTTTTTGAAAATACAGATTCTCTTAGAGTGGTTATAATTTAAATGGCAACATCTGCTGCCAATTCCATGAATTTCTTATAAAATAAAATTAGAGGATGAAATATAAGGTTTTCACGAGATGAGGCCTGGGTAATTGGAAATTAAATATTTGTAAAAACTTGTTTAAATCAGTTAGGAATTTTATGTTTTCATACAAAGTAGTCAATAAAAAATTTATAACACCTACATTTAATTTGGGGCACCTATGAGAGTGTACCACTATTTGGGACACACATTTCCCAAGCCACAAAGGCAATTAAGTGGCTACTAACATAAAAAGGAAACTCTTATGTGAATTATCTCTTTAAATTGATGTTCCACTGTGTGGTAAAGCATGCACATTGGCATTTTCATGTGATCTGGCTCAGTGCCTTATCATATGAATGTTTAATTAGTGTGGGTCCTGTTTAATTTATTTTAAGCCCCCTTTGACTTTTCGTATATTGCTCCTACACCTACCATCAGTCTTTGGAGTATCCTCTGTTGGGAAAAAATGGATCCTTTGTTTCATCAAGGGACACTGGGAAATATCTGCTGTCAACTCCTTCCTAATAGTCCTAACAGAACAGGTGACCACCATTATCAGTTTAAGGGAATCACAGCTTCAAATTAAAATGGAGAAAATAGTTACTCAATTATTCAGATATTTGGAGTCATAGCCCTGGTGCCCATGTATGTCATGCTGATTGACGAGACTCATCCCTGGCATCTATAATCAGCTTAGGCTAACACATTTTTCTTTCTAAACAACAAAACCAACCAACCACAAAACGAACAAACACTCTCTTCTTTATACATAGGCTGTGGTAAAAATAGCCACACTAATCTTACAAAGATTATGATATTTTCATTGTACATTCACAAATCAAATGAAGATGTTTGGCTATAAAAAACAATTGAAAAGCAGAGAAAATGGCAGCCACTTTGCTTTAGGATTCTATCAGATATATACTGTATTTGTAACATATAGCACAACTTATGGTATGGTTATGACTCTGTGGATTTCTTTAATTTGGGATTCCTTCTTTCTCCATTTCTTTCCTCTGGCCTTTCCAGCCTTGCTTCAGTTTTTGAGTCATGTAGTTAATAGACCTTAACATGTTCAAAGTCATGTTTTCCATTTTAATATTCCTGGGAAAAGTCTGTTTCCAAAGAAGCAATGCCCTCTTGCATAGAAGTGAATCCCACACTATATTTCTGAAGTATGATCTAAAATCTCCTGTTTGGATTTACCTAGAATTTCAGAGTTAAGTTGGAGCTTAAACCCAAAAAGAATAACTTTGCCTACATTTGTTAACCACTCTTTTGCCTTTCCACTGAAAGAATGACTAACAATGAAACAGAAAAAAAAATTCTCTTGGGGAAATCAACATTTCCTCTAACAATCTGTCAGCTTTCAAGGATTTTCCTTTGATCAATGTATTTTCAGTCAGTACCATTCAAAGCATATACTTCCAGTGAAATTTTATATGTAACCACTTAATGAGAAAAGCAAAAATCTCTCACAGTCAAGAAACTCTCAAGGATATGTTATGCAGGATATATAATTACAATGTCTGGTCACTTTAAAACATTGGACAAATCTATATAATCGTTTTCTGAGAAGGAAGCTATATTTATTTTAAACAAGAGGACAGAAAGAAGGCTTTTTCCACTTGCTTCTGAGACTTCCCTGGGAAAGGAGCATTTTTGTTTGCATAAATTTTTGCTAACACATCTTTAACAATTAAGAAAGTCATTTATTATAGAATGCAGCATGGTAGCTTAGTGTATAAAATGGCAAATGTTTTCCAACAGTATAAGCAAAATATAAACAATCAAAATCATCACGGAAGCAAAGATATTATAAAGAATATAGTCTACTTAATACAGAAGGGTTTTAAACTATTTGCTTCCTTTAAGTGTCTGCAATATCCTTTTATTACTCATACTTCTTTTGTTGTGGTAGAGGGCATGTTTGACCTGAGCAGACCTAAGTTGTAATGTCAGCTACACAACTCAGTTCTGTGGTTGCTCTAACAAACAATGAATCTTTATGTCCCCTGTTTGATTATTTAAAATGGGCACATCAGTCCATGTCTTGTGGTGTTTCTTTGGGTTAGACATAAATATATATAAAAAGAATAAGCACAATATAGGTCAATATACAGTAATTCAAGAAGACACAAGAAAAATAAAAATTAGTGAAACATATTGAAACATTTCTATATAAAATTTATTTATTTTTCCTGGAAAGTCCCTGCTAGTGACCATCACAGCTTTTCCCATCGTTAAAACTAAAATATGTGAAAGTTATTTTGACTTTATTTATTGAAATGGCTGCTTCTTTTTGGAACCTTTAACAATATTGCTGTCCATGCAGAATCAGGGAGAGCACTGTGTTCCTTTTACCCTGGGATGATTGCTATTGTTTATGGGTCCCTAAGTGAGGTGAATAATCATTTACTAATTCAACTTTCATCCTATATTTTTCTCCAGGTAATCAGTGTAAAGAATCACAACTAAAGTACCCACAGGGAAGGTGCCTATTACACATAAAATTATCAAATGTCAAAATAATAAAGATAAGTGTTTGTGTGAGCAAATAGAAAAGACTGAGTTTGTTGTTTTATGCATTCTAATATTTAGAAATCAATGTTAATATATGTGTATTAATTAAAAATTCAAATAGAAAATATTCATTAAATATTCTTTGTATGAGGTTTCTAGTGCCTCTGGCATGTTAAGAATTCAAAGGGTAATGGGACAATCTCCAACCAATTTCTAAGTCTCTTTAGTCTTTTCTAATGTTGCTTATATGAGTTATGCAAATTTGGACATGTTACATGACTTCTGAGCTCCAGATTTAGTTGGTAATTTCAAAGAAGTTTCTAAAGATTAAAAAGATATGCAAACGTGAGTTTGTATCTGAGAAGGTTCCCAGTAAGTGTGATTTCTTCTTGTGAGTTCCTATTTATTTTCACAGCTTATATGAAGACAACTTGAAGTTGCTCCCAGGAAGCAATTCAGAGACACAGAATGGAGTGGCTACTTTGCAAGCTATTTTTACAGTGAATTATAATTCCTTACATTTAAAGTCACAATATAATTTGCAGGGTACATTTATCTTATCTCTTATTTCAAATGAATTTCCTGTGGATCTGATAACATTGGTATAATATGTTTAATTAAAAAAAATTGTGTTTCGTTGGACCAGAGCATACAGATCCTATATAAGCTCCCACTAGTGGCCTTTATATTCCTAGTGAAATGTATCCCTTTTTAGGTGATACTTCCCCTAAATAGCTCTGAATTCTGTCACTACTCTTAATTCTTATACCTCTCAAAGGATATGTGTGATATATATGGCCTAGAATGAAGTCATATACCTAAATTTCATGATGGAGCAAAACTAAAATACAAACCCAAAGGCTATTTAGAGCCCATCTTCTCTAGTGGACAGCTGTGTTGACATCCCTGTAGTTGGCTTAAGATTTATTCTCTGGTTTCATATTTACCCATAGGATCATAGCTGATTCCACATTCTGCCTCAAGGTTTATCATTGAATTGGGTTGAAATATGGGCAGAGAAAACTGTATCCTCCCCCACAGCCTGCTTCAGGCTGGAGTCAGACCTTGTCCGACTTGGATGGCTTCTATTGTTATGTGATTGCTGCTGTACTTCACCAGAATCCTGCCCTGCCCCAAGACTCTGCTGCCTGCTGAGACCTTCCAGAGACAAGAAGGCCTCCTGCGAGGGGTCTTCAGATGAGCCAGAGGCCCAGAAAGGACTGGCAGGGTGGGACGGGTTTACCCTCCTCAAAAGTAAATTCCTGCCATTAAACCTTGGGGTTTTGAACAGCGTCTTGGCCTCCCATCCAGCTCCAGCCTCCCACTCAGGAATCCAGATAGCATAAGCACAGGTGATTACAGAATGTCCCCCAAACAGCGACCTGAGTATGGGTGGATAAACTGAGAGAGCACTGTCTTGGTAGAGCTCTAAAGGAAAAGTTTAAGAAGAAGACGTATCCACACAGTGAGAAACAGGTATACAGGGCTAGCACTGGCTTTAAACTTTATCTTTTTAAAATTGTTGCAGTGGGTGCAAAGGGATACAGGCTAGATTGACTCTGCGTTGGCCCAGTGCTGATGTCAGCTAGGAATTGACAGTGAAAAATGGGAGTGAAAACAAATTTAGGCATTTGTCCGCAGTCTAGAACTGCATCAGGCAAGAGGAATAGGGCTTAAAAATATGAAATAAAATAAAAATAGTAAAATTCAAATAATAAATAAAAATATATAGAGAGAGATCAAGAGAGAAGGAAAATGATTTTGAAACTCTCCCAGGGACCAAGAGAAATTGGGGGACGTCCTGTTAATTCTCTCTGGTCCCTACAGGGGAAGTTCTCTACTGTCTTTGTATTGTCTGTTTGGTGCACCAATCTGTCCATGTGCCAATTCATGTTTGATTTTGTTTCGTTGTATGAATGACTGTTGTTTCATGTTTCATGTTGAAAAAGAATAATGGTTAAAACTTTATCTGCTGATTTAGTCTCAGTTTACACAGAGGAGCCCAATTTAGCCAAAAATCAAGCACAGCAGGAGAGCCCCTGCTGAAAATCTGTCTTTAAAAGAATAGCAAGTCTGCAGCTTCTTAGTTCTAAGGCAAAAAATCTGAGAATTGGTTTTTTCCTAGAAAATTCTCTGCAATTGGGTTCAGAAAATGACAAAGTGTTCTTTATCTTGAAATTATAGCTAGAAAAGGTAAAATTCTCTGATTGGTCTAAATTTATAAGACTTGTGTAGCCACATAAATTGGTTTCTGACTGTTCTTAAAGGTATAAATATGCTCTACAGGTCTTCATCATAGAGTATTAGCTTAAAAATTAGTGGGTATGATCAAAAAGGTGTAACATAGGTTACAAGAAAGTTAGCTTTAATTTGGTTACTCAGAATTGGAGTCGTTCTAAATAGCAACACATGGCATAAAGCAGCCCAGAAAACTAGGCCTCTAAGATACTTCTAAATTCGTAACTCAATGTTGGAATCATTTCAAGCATGTGGCATAAATAAACCCAGAAAACTAGGTCTCAAAGATACTTCTAAATTGAGATAATATTTAATGTAATTCTTATCCTAGAAAATAGACATAGAGATAAGATTTAAAACAATGTCTCTGTAGTGAAGCATTAAAATTTGCACTGTCATGCATTCATAGGTATAAATTGGCAGCTAAACTTTGTAACATGATAGTAATGCTTCTAGTGTTGATTTTAAAGATGATAAATTGTTTTAAAATTGGGCTTTGCTTTCTGAAAGTTGTAGAAATATTCTAACATTGCAAAGGAAACTTAAAAATTATGATTAAAATTTGCCAGTGTTCCATTGACTGCAGCTTGCAGTTTGATTGTAAATTTAAGATCTTTAATTCACCTATATATTGTTAATTAACATCATTACAGGAGTAATCATGAGAGCGCTAATACAACTCTCTGCAGCCATACAGCCATTCAAAGCTCAGAACAGCCTTGGAGAAGCTTGTGTGGTGTTTTTTTGTTTGTTTGTTTGTTTTGTTTTGTTTTGTTTTTGCAAACAGTGCCTAAGGAAGTTCCTCTGTCTTCAGGGGGATTTCTTGTTAGCTAAACAACATTTTTTTTCAGATCTACCCAGGTGTTGTTCATAATAAAGTTTAAATTTAAGATTTATAAAAGGTCAATCAGGCTATAGAATTTATAAAGACATTACAATCTGGCTTGCCTACTTCATATAAAATTATTATAGATTTAAATATTTGTTTTTTCCTTTGCATCCTGATAATTGTGTTTGCTTCTAGTGATCTTGTAATCACTGGAAAATTTTGCCTCTAGGTATGGCTAATAGCTTTACATTATGTAAGAAAAAATTTTATTGTCTTTTCTTCAATATTCGAAGTTAAGAGTTTGAATCTTTGTTTCCTAAGTGGAAAGTATTTTTTTGTTGTTGTTAGCTAGTGCCTCTAAAGGGAAGTTGTTTATCTTTGTGTTCACACATTGAGCTTTTAAGTTCTGAAGAGTAGCTATTGCTCCAGAAAAGGTACAGAAGCAATATTCTTGATAATATTTAGGGTTTTAGTTATACTGGAAAATTGTGGTACAGAAAATCTAAGAAAGAAAAATTGAATTGCTTTAGAATTTTTATTTTCAAAAGCTTCCAGGAGATGTTAATTGGCTAAGACCTCCCCTTAAAGTCTTAAAATGACTTAAACCTTTGTTGGATGTTATCTGGAGAAACACAAATTAATTGGTAAGGAACAAAAGGATTTGCAGAAAATAAAGAGAGCTCCTATAATTGGTATCAATTATAATCAATGGTAATTGAATACTAGCTGATTATTTTAGTTATGGTTATTAAATGTGCCCACAGCAATTCTTTGACAAGAGAAAACATTAATGTAAAACCATCTTTCTTTACCTCAAAGTAAAATTTTAACATCCTATTAGGCTGCTGTGGTGCTAATTAAGAATTGTAAGATAAATTCTTATATTTTAGAAAAATTATAACAAAAGTTGTGTCTTGAAAACCTGACAAAGTACCTGTTCCTTGTTCCAAACAGCAATTAAATTGGTTATTTCAGAATATTGATATTTGGTCTATTGCATACCGTCATTTTAAATAAAGTTGGTAATCACTATCCTAAAGATAAGTTAAAAATTATTTTTATGCATGCTTTCATACCTTCTATAAATTTATGCATGCATGCATTCCATCTACTATATTTAGAAACAGCCCTTCTATGGGAGAAAAGTATATATGAATTAGATCATATGTTTATTCTTTTGAGTTTTCTCCTGCTTCAGCACAGATAATTAAATTGTGTGCTGTAGATGGTGTTTTAAAGTGGTAAATAATCAAGCTTTAATTTCTCTCTCTCTATACACACACACACACACACACACACACACACACATATATATATATATATATATATATATATATATATATATATATATATCAGAGCTTTGTAATTGCTAAAAATCATTTGACCCTCAGATACTAGTAATTTCCAAATTTCCAATTGTTTAAGCATATACAATTCATAAGGAAAAATGCTGTTCTTTTACATTTAAAAATTTGTTCTAGATTGCCTGGACAAGACTTCTTAAGGCAATGCCATGCTAGACTCATATCCCAGGCAGATTACAGGCCTTCCACAAAAATAATTGGCCATATAATCTCATTCTTTACATCATCAAAATAGTAATGGCTTAAGATGTTTTGATATTTTTAGAGAATGTGCATGTCAAATTATAAAAATTTGTTCTTAGTTTCTACCTATTTCCACATAATGATGTTAATTCTCAAGTACTTATACTTAATCAATTACTTCAATTGGATATTCTTATTTCTGATTAATAAGTAAATAAATTATGCACATGTGACTATTAATACTTTTCAAGCTTTCTAGTTACAACTACTCTATAAGAGAAACAACTAAAAGTGTCATTGCCTATTTTAAATTTTTTTAAAATATACTTGGTGTTCCAAATAAGATTAAAACAGATTTTGGAACTATAACAGTCAAATATTTGAAATGTTTTGTCAACAATTTAATGTTACCCATGCTACTGTGAACTTTTATAATTCTCAAAAACAAGGTAGTGTGAAACTTTATTGTGGAACTTTAAAAACTATATCTTCTTAATAAACAAAGAAGGGGAGGAATTATACCCTCGTGCACATTATTTAAATCATATTTTTATTTTAAAAATTTTAAAATTTGGATGTCAAATAACTTACTAAATGCCTTATAGTATCTTAAAGCTAGACATACTCATGTCTAGGTGAAATGAAAAGGATCTACTTGTTGGCTTATGGCTTGATCCTGAATAGCTACCTTTCTGGGGAAGAGAGAGTATTTGGGTTTTCTCCACAGAATGCTGCAGAAGCTGACAACTGCCAGAAGGATTCCTGCTATAGGCTGACCTGTGAGTTCACTGAATATTCTGACTGTGGTGACAAGAAAGCTGATTTGGGTAGATACTTTTAACCCACCTTTGCTTGCCTTTGTTCTAAATCTGGGACAAGCTAAGTTGCCTTGCTTTAAGCTTTTTAACCTTATGGGACAGAGAACATTAGAGACCATGAAAATTGACCTTAAAAAAATTAGTCATAGAAGGAGTTATAGTGAAACTTCTCTTTCCTTCAGGGTGACCAGTTATTCTAACTCAATCTTGGACTGGTCTAGTAATAATTCCAATATTAGAGATTTCCTATTGAAGATAGCTAAAAATTTTTATTAGCTAGCAAAGTTAACTTGGAGCTTAGCCTATTTACATGAGAAACAGCTTTCCTGCTGATTCTCAAAGCCACCTCCCCAGTACCAGGAGGTCAGAGTCAAAGCTTGATCATTGCTAATTGCAACTGAATAGAATGCCTGGACATCTCCCAAAGAAGTTTTTATCTTGTTATTTTTCAACTGTATTCAGCTTTGTTTTTCAAGCAGGTCAGTCTTCCCTTACAGCCTGTTTCCAACAAGCATGCAGCTCATCTCCAGCAAGCCCAGGCAGCAGAATTCCATCGTTACGAAGAAGCAATTGAGTATATATTGTGGCTTTGGTCTGGATTTGGGAACTAAGGTGTGCTATGAGGGCCAGTTAGTCAATGACGGGCAACCAGATTTCAGAACTATATCAATCTAAGACAGGGGTATATGCCAAGAGGCTGTGGTTTGTTAATAATACACCCCAGAGCCGTGTTTGTGCAAAATAAACACAAACAAGCTGCATATATGCCCTTTGATGGAAATAAGTAATTTGGGAAAATCTGAGATCCTCAGCCAGGCACTGCCGCCAGCCACCATAACTCCCAGGCAGGACTATGGAGCATAAATAAATTTTATGTCTCAGTCCGGCTATTCTTTATTATATACTAGGGAGGAATTGTACCCTCCCCCACAGCCTGCTTCAGGCTGGAGTCAGACCTCATCACCATCTGCGGGTGTCACCTTCCAACTTGGATGGCTTCTATTGTTATGTGATTGCTGCTGTACTTCACCAGAATCCTGCCCTCCCCCAAGACTCTGCTGCCTGCTGAGACCTTCCAGAGACAAGATGCCTGCTGCATGAAGTCTTCAGATGAGCCAGAGGCCCAGAAAGGACTGGCAAGATGGGACAGGTTTACCCTCCACAAAAGTAAATTCCCGCCATTAAACCTTGGGGTTTTGAACAGTGTCTTGGCCTCCATGTTTCTCTCGACCTTTCCTCCCATCCAGCTCCAGCCTCCCACTCAGGATCCCAGATAGCATAAGCCACAGGAGATTACAGAAAACTCTATTCCTTCTGTTCCCCTAAAAATTCCAGCATTACTTTAGAAATTGAGCAAAAATAAATTCAAGGGCAAAAGGGTCTGAGTGACTGGCTTAAGGACACAGTGAGTATGTGAAGACTAAAGAAAGAAATCCTCTTCAGACATAAAGTCAGAGCTTCTTTCCATTCACCACTGTTTATTATCTTCTTTTTTCATAACTTCTTTTTGAAATCTAAGAAGTTTTACTTCTTGGTACAGGACTCATATATTCGGTGGTTTGCAAACATTGCTGAAAATTTTCTGTGCCCTTGTGATTTCATGTCTAAAACAGAGTTGTAATGCCTTCCTGGGTGTCTTGACGACTGACAAACTAATGAACACAAAGCATACATGCAAGCTTCATACCTCCTTCAAAATTCCCGCTTTCACTATTTTCCTTTATTTTAAATAATACCGAGGTGGAAAATTAAAATGGAAGTTTCATGTTTTGTTTTGTAGTTTTGAGACAGGGTCTCACCCTGTAGCCCTCTTGACCTTTAACTCAACCAAGATCCTTCTGCAAAAAGCCTAGATTGTGGGCCAGCATGCCTGACTTTTCAAGTGTGGATTTTCCATTTGCTTTTTTTTGACAGAAAGAAGTTTCTATGAGATAGTTGTTGACTTGCACCCTCTGCTGAATAATTTAAAAAGCTGGCAGTTGTGATAGCTTTTGGAAAGGACCCATGCTCAGTTCCCAGCACCAGCACAGTGCCGCATCACCACTTAGCATTCCCATTCCAGAGGATCTGAGGCTGTCTTTCAGCATCATGGAAGTGTATGGTACATATACACACCTGTAGAATCACACATGTATGCATAAAATAAACACAAATATTTAAAATTGTGTTGTTTTCTCAAAGCTATAAAAGTATGTTGTTCTTTTACTAGTAATATTGTTTTCACTAAAGATTCCATAGGGTTACACTTCTTTAAGTGACATTTTTCTTGTTCAGAAATTATTTATACACTGGAGAGCATCTATATAATTTTCTGTGTAAGTGCTTCTATTTAATGGCTTCTTCTTGTTACAACTTATAGCTATAAAGGAAGAAGCCTTAAGGTCTATCAGTGTAGTAGACAAAGCATAGTTGTTATGTATTTTGGTTTATAAGCTATTAACATACTGGAACATCTACTTCAGCATCTTTAGGCATCAACTATGAAATTTGAGGTGCCCTTGCTTCTTTTAAGTTAAAACAGCATACTTTGGGAAAACAGCAACTGTTGCTATTATCTCATGTTGCTTTATATCCAATGTAATATTTTATTGTTATTACTTTTACATATCTCACCTCTGTACTTTTAAAGTCTTACTCAGTTGTGATGACTCTTCATGAGTATGGAAGCAATTATTGCTGAAGAATGCACTGAGCTGATCTCTATGTCTTTTTGTAACTTTCTCATCCTGTGAACACTCCAAGACTTTTCAATATGTGTAAACTAGGGCCTCTAGATGTCACTATTTCTTTATTAAAGCATTCTATAAATAGGCACTCCAAATACTCGATTCTCATCCAAAATCTATGTGAACATTTAGTCACTTCATGTACTAATAAGTTTAGAGCACTTGATGATTTACTGAGTGTGCTTATCTTTAGCAACTCTCCAGACATTCCTATACCACATATGCCTTCACTTCCCTGGAGTAAGCTATGGGGCAGCATTGGGGAAGAGTCAACCATTTCATGCAACAAGGATAATTTAGTGTTTGAAATGTATCTATTTTATACCCAGATTCTAAGTTGGCTATTACAACAGTTCCTAAGATGTCATACCTGTGAATAATAAATCTTATTTTTTAATCACAAATGATCCTTATATAAGGACATGTCTAACATATTTATTAGATTTCTTTTTAAAATTTTTTTCCAATTTTTATTAGATATTTTCTTCATTTACATTTCAAATGCTATCCCGATAGTCCCCTATAACCTCCCCCATCCCCCGCCCTGCTCCCCTACTCACCCACACCCACATCTTGGCCCTGGCATTCCCCTGTACTGGGGCATATAAAGTTTGCATGACCAAGGGGTCTCTCTTCCCAATGATGGCCCACTAGGCCATCTTCTGCTACATATGCAGCTAGAGACAAGAGTTCTGGGGGTACTGGTTAGTTCATATTGTTCTTCTACCTATAGGGTTGAAGTTCCCTTCAGCTCCTTGGGTACTTTCTCTAGCTCCTCCATTGGGAACCCTGTGTTCCATCTAATAGCTGACTGTGAGCATGCACTTCTGTGTTTGCCAGGCACTGGCATAGCCTCACATGAGACAGCTATATCAGGGCCCTTTCAGCAGTATCTTGCTGGCGTATGCATTAATATCTTCCTTTGGTGGCTGATTATGGGGTGGATCCCCGGCTGCAGCAGTCACTGGTTGGTCCATCCTTTTGTCTCAGCTCCACACGTGATCTCTGTAACTCCTTCAATGTGTGCTTTGTTCCTAATTCTAAGAAGGGGCGAAGTGTCCACACTTCTGTCTTCATTCTTCTTGAGTTTCATGTGTTTTGCAAATTGTATCTTGGGTAATCTAAGTTTCTGGGCTAATATCCACTTATCAGTGAGTACATGTTAAGTGAGTTCTTTTGTGATTGGGTTACCTCACTCAGGATGATACCCTCCAGATCCATCCATTTGCCTAGGAATTTCATAAATTTATTGTTTTTAATAGCTGTGTAGTATTCCATTTTCTTAATTGCCATTCAATGTATTAGCAACACATCAACTTAAAAGCCTGACCTAGTTTCAAGTTTCTGTAATCCCAGTGAACAACAGGAAACAGCAGAATCTCTGGGGCTTGTTAGCTAGCAAGCTTAGTTAAAACCGGAGGTAACCAGTTCAATTTAAGATCATATCTCAAAAGAAGTTAAGGTAGATAGAAAAGATAGCCAACATAGACCTCAGAAGTACATAAGCACACACACATGTCAGCAAACTCATACACAAGTGTATGTATCTCCACCCCACATACATGATACACAGAAATGAGAGAGGCCTTTGTAGTGAGTTTCAGAATGACATATTATTTTCACTAGTCTTTGTAGTCAACAAAATAAGACTAGATAATGTATAACTAGAATTATCTATATTATTTTTAACAGTTATGAATATTTGAGTTTAGCTATACTTAGTACCAAAGGTTATTAGTATGAAATAGACATTTAAGACAGATAAAGCTCAATAATTCAAAAGGTAAGGTTTAGCTATTGAGTTCTATACCACAGCAGTACGTGCCATTGAAGTGATCTGTCATTTCTCCTTATTCTGCAAGGTTCAGAGTGAATTAGCAGACCTTGAAAATTGATGTCCAAAGCAGAGACACAAACTGCATTGCCTCGGTGCTTGCTTTTCAATACTGGTAAAGTATGTTCCCATGAGAATCCTCTTAGCCATCTATCTTAGGGTTTCTTTTGCTTCAAAGAAACACCAAGATGAAAAGCAACTTGAGGAGGAAAGGCTTGCTCCCATCTCTTGCTCTGCCTGCTTTCTGATAGAATCAAGTACCATGAGCCCGGGGATAGCACCACCTACAATTGCTCCCCATCCCCACCATCAATCACTAATTAAGGAAATGCCTTACAGCCAGATCTTATGGAGACATTTTCTCAGCTGAATCTCCATCCTCTCCAATGACTCTGACTTGGATCTAGTTGACATAAACTAGCCAGCTCCCTGTCCATCCTCATGTCACTCACATTGGCTTGCAAACTCATCTTTCCCAAGTCCTTCCAGATTTTGGTGTACTATATGTTGACCTCATAAAACAATTTAAGAAAAATACTTACTTTCTCTAGTTTTAGTAAAATTTCTGATAGATGATACTAGACTAATTTTTCTTTAAATATTTGAAATGATTCCTGTGAATATGAAATTTGTGTGCTAGAAAGCTTCTTTATGGAAAAGCTTTAAAATTATTGATTTAGTTCTATGTGCACACAAAATCACAAAGACTGTGATAGCACACAGGACCTGCACAGGTTCAAGCCAGTGAAAGTCCTGGCACGGAAAACAGAAGGTAAACAAAAAGTCCCAAGCTTATCCAAGAAGCTATTAGTTTTCTAATCTGGTGTTACTGGGTGTATCAGCTCATTCTCAGGGTAGACTCTATGCCAAGAAGGAATTGACTTAAAGTTTGATATAACTAAAATATAGATTGAACTAATAAACAACAGAGTTGTGGTATACAATTTTTATTTTTGTGTTATTGTTACTTTTGTTGCTCTTGATATTCACTTCTTTCTATTATTACTTTTTAAATGATTTGAAAAATTTACACAAATCTATACTCTACACCACGATTACTCCAGCCCCTGTTCCCCTCCTTTCCTAGTTCCTGTATCCTCTGCACAGTTTCATTGACATTCATGTCATAAATAAAGGTAATTTTATTTTTCTTTATAAAATCTAGAAATACAGTACAGAGAAATATAGTATTTGTCTTTTTGAGACTGGCCTAATTCACTTAATATGAATGTATTTGATTGCAAGTTAAGTTTAAAAAAAAAAATCTAAACAGATCTAGTTATGCACATGGTTTTCCTAACATCCATGGTATCTTCACACACTTTTCTTTTCATCTCTTATGGGTCTGTAGTGATACTCTTGCTTTACTTCTGACATTACTAAATTGTGTTTTATTTTTCTCATTTTTCTTTAGAGCCATAATTGAACTTATTTTACTTTCTCTGTTATGTATGTTGTCTTTTACTAACGCAAATGTACTTTATATTTCATTAAGCTCTTCTCATTTAATTATTTTCTCCTCTGATAGTCTTTAGACTTTAATTTAGAAATCTTTATCTATCAATGCAATCCCCATCAAAATTCCAACTCAATTCTTCAATGATCTAGAAAAGACAATTTGCAAGTTCATCTGGAATAACAAAAAACCTAGACTAGCAAAAACTCTTCTCAACAATAAAAGAACCTCTGGTGGAATCACCATGCCTGACCTCAAGCTGTATTACAGAGCAATTGTAATAAAAACTGCATGATACTGGTACAGCAACAGACAGGTAGATCAATGGAATAGGATTGAAGACCCAGAAATGAATCAACACACCTATGGTCACCTGATCTTTGACAAGGGAGCTAAAACCATCCAGTGGAAAAAGATAGCATTTTCAACAAATGGTGCTGGCACAACTGGCGGTTATCATGTAGAAGACTGGGAATTGATCCATTCTTATCTCCTTGTACTAAGGTCAAGTCTAAGTGGTTGAAGGATCTCCACATAAAACCAGAAACACTGAAACTTATAGAGAAAAAAGTGGGGAAAAGCCTCGAAGATATAGTCACTGGGGAAAAATTCCTGAATAGAACAGCAAAGGCTTGTGCTGTAAGATCAAGAATTGACAAATGGGACCTCATAAAGTTGCAAAGTTTCTGTAAGGCAAAAGATACTGTCAACAAGACAAAAGGGCCACCAACAGATTGAGAAAGGATCTTTACCAATCCTAAATCAGATAGGGGGCTGATATCCAATATATATATAAAGAACTTAAGAAGGTGGACACCAGAAAATCAAATATCCCCATTAAAAAGTGGGGCACAGAGTTAAACAAAGAATTCTCAACTGAGGAATACCGAATGGCTGAGAAGCACATGAAAAAATGTTCAACATCCTTAATCATCAGGGAAATGCACATCAAAACAACCATGAGATTCCACCTCACACCAGTCAGAATGGCTAAGATAAAAAATTCAGGTGACAGCAGATGCTGGCATGGATGTGGAGAAAGGGGAACACTACTCCATTGTTGGTGGGAATGCAAGCTGGTTCAACCACTCTGGAAATCAGTCTGGCGCCTCCTCAGAAAATTGGACATAGTACTACCGGAAGATCCTGCAATACCTCTCCTGGGCATATATCCAGAAGATGTTCCATCTGGCAATAAGGACACATGTTCCACCATGTTCATAGCAGCCTTATTCATAATAGAAGCTGAAAAGAACCCAGATGTCCCTCAACAGAGGAATGGATACAAAAAATTTGGTACATTTACACAATGGAGTACTACTTAGCTATTAAAAACATTGAATTCATGAAATTTCTAGGCAAATGGATGGATCTGGAGGGTATCATCCTGAGTGAGGTAACCCAATCACAAAAGAACCCACTTAACATATACTCACTGATAAGTGGATTTTAGCCCAGAAACCTAGACTACCCAAGATACAATTTACTAAACTTATGAAACTCAAGAAGAATGAAGATCAAAATGTGGACACTTCACCCCTTCCTAGAATTAAGAACAAAGCACACATTGAAGGAGTTACAGAGATCAAGTGTGGAGCTGAATCAAAAGGATGGACCAACCAGTGACTGCTGCAGCCAGGGATCCATCCCACAATCAGCCACCAAACATAGACACTATTGCATTTGCCAGCAAGATAGTACTGAAAGGGCCCTGATATAGCTGTCTCTGGGGAGACTATACCAGTGCCTGGCAAGCACAGAAGTGGATGCTCACTGTCACCTATTAGATGGAACACAGGGTTCCTAAGGAACGAGCTAGAGAAAGTACCCAAGGAGCTGAAGGGGTCTTCAACTCTATAGGCGGAAGAACAACACGAACTAATTAGTACCCCCAGAGCTCATCTCTCTAGCTGCATATATAGAAGAAGATGGCCTAGTTGGCCATCATTGGGAAAAGAGGCCCCTTGGTCATGCAAACTTTACATGCCCCAGTACAGGGGAATGCCAGGGCCAATATGGGGGAGTGGGTGGAGTGGGTAGGGGAGCAGGGTGAGGGATAGGGGAGTGTTTAGGGGATTTTTGGGAGAACATGTGAAATGTAAATGAAGAAAATATTTAATAAAAAATGGAAAAAAAGAAATGTAAATGAAGAAAATATCTAATAAAAATTGGGAAAAAAAAGATGCTGAAATAAAAGAAATCGAGTATTTCTGTTTAGCTGGAATTTCTGCATCAACTGAATGACCAACTACAATTTAAAATTACTTTTAAAAAAAGAAAACTGTAAAAAAAAAAGAAATCTTCATCTAGACTTTGAGATGACAGATTAGCCCACTGATTTTTAATATTTTTTTCTTTTTCTAACACATTCAATAAGACTTTAAAAAACACAGTTGTGCACTGTTTAGCATAATATTATGCCATAATTTTGTTATTAGTTTATCTGTATTCTAAATTATATAATTCTTTGATCCAATAATTATTTAAAAGTATAAAGCCTAATTCAGTTTTCTAGAAAATTTTATCATTCCAATTGCTTAATTAAAATTTAGTCATTTGTTTTAGGAATCCCAAAGCCATTTTCTATTTCCCAGAAAACATTTGCTACTCTTAATAATTGTGGTAATAATTTCTAATTTGCTAATTTATGAACACATTTTAATGAAATTTTTTATCAACACTCTCTGAGAGAGTAAAAAAAAATCCCTTGCCATTGGTGGCTCATTGAATTTGTAAACTTCTGGCCACAGTTGTTATGCTATATCTATCTTTTTTTGCTGATTTTCTTGAATCAGTAGAGACTAAAAGACACTAATAATAAATGAAATTTCTACAGTAATGACAAGTATCGTTCATTACATAGTGCCGGATTGAGGGCCCTGTAGTGATTGGTTTTGTGTTGTATGCTTTTCATGGATATGAAAAGTACAAGAATGGCTTGGTTGGATGATGTATATTTTATTCCATTTCTTTTAGAATAGGAAGCTATAAAATTAAAAGTATATTCCCTTTTCACTTCCTAGCTGAGGTTATTTATAAGATTTATATACATCTAATTAAGTATAGATTCAGAAGATAAAGTAAGAAAGAAAGGAAGCTATGGTTATTATCTCTAACTTCTGTCATGAAACACTATTTGAAGTATCTGGCTCTTTTTCCATGTCTTTCTTTGTAACATATCTTTACAGAACACAAGTACTTTCCTTGTGGCTGTGATCTGTGGATGAGTTTTGAAAAATCATACTGACAAAGTGTAAGCTTTGTTATCTCAGTTTTTTCAATAATTCTGAATGGCAGTGAGTACAAGATCCATTATTTTCTGGTTAATTTATCATAGTTAGTTTAGTTTCTTAGAAATTTGATTTTGATCAATAGAATTATGACATATTGAAATTCATCACTGAATATAATTTTCACATATATGCAAAATTATCTGAAAGTGTCATTTTGCTTTCATTACTCATGTATATAGTAATGAATTGAATAATAAAATATTTAATATAAGAAAGCACAGAAGCCAGACAATAGTAAAAAGGTGGTTTTTTTTATATATATATATATAAGAAAGGCAAAAAAGAATAAAAAGGAATGATCGAACCTGAGTTCTCTACTCAGGGGAATTATCTATTGTAAATCAGAGAAAAGTAAATAATAATGGACAATTAGAAGAATTCTTTGCCAGCAGTCCTATATTGGTTATTAGTATTTGGGTATATGTAAAATTAAAGAAATAATTCAGTATTTAAAAATTGATTATTTAAAATAAAACTTTGTCATTGCTGATGTAACTGATATGATAAATAACATTGAGAAGTCTGAGAACTGGCATGGATTTTATGTTTCACAAAATGTTTTGCTACATTTATTGTAACTGAACTATGAAATAGTTTGTCTCTGTCTCTACATCCATATGTACATACATGCACTAGTCAAAATATAGAGAAGCAAATTTTGAATAAGAAAATCAAAATAGAAAAGTGGAATTATGTAAATAATCCAAACAAAAACAGAGAAGGCAAACACAGGAAAAAGAAACAAATACAACAGTTGACGTATATCCAACAATCTTTGCTAGAGTGTCTGAAACAGATTTGTATGTAGAAATTAAAAAGACAAATATTCAATAGTTATGAAAAATTTAAAACCATATAAACAAGTGATACAGCAACATGGTGAAAAGTTTACTTATTTGAACAGATGACCTGCACTAGCAAGCATTTTATTTAAATTAGAATTTTTAAGACAGTATATCTAATTTTCTTTTCAAGTATGCAGAATATATTCACCAAAGACTGTGTGCTAGGTTATAAAATGTATTTTGAGGAATTTGAACGAATCAAAGCCATATGCAGAATATTCACTGATCTCACAGAGCCTGGAGAGGTGGCTCAGTGGTTACAAATATGGACTGCTCTTGCAGAGAACCTTAATTTACTTCCAAGTCACTGCATGCCTGTAACTCCTGCTCCCTCTTCTGGACTCCAAAGGAATAGTCAACAATACATGTACAACCCACACACAGATGCATGTACGTGTGGAGAGCACTGGATAATTTGCTTGTGATCACAGCAGCTGGAGGGCTGTATCAGGAGTCTTGCTATCAAAGAAAATAAAAAGCAGAGGTACTGTCTGTGACTCTCCATGTGATCTGAATGCTGGAAGTGTCATTTCTTCATTTTACTTGTTAAATCAATATTACTTTGCATATGCTCTGACCTGCTTGAATGAATTAGCTAATAATGTAACGTTATTAGCATGCAGCTGACATTTGAAGCTGGTAGTGTCTGTGAATAGATAATAGCAAAGTGAGAGACAGAGATGACTGTGGACAGAATTCTAGAGAACATCTACAGGGATGGGGCTAAGAGGCGGATGAAAATGATTTAGAAGCCATTAATAACTTAGAAGCCGTTAGTAACTGTAACATCACACATACTAGGAAAATTCTAAGGAAAGAGAGAAGACCAAAAATGTTTTGTGTTAGAGTGAGATTGAAGAAGAGAGACAAGCTCAGGCACAGTGATACCTGGCAGAATCCAAGTCAGGGTTTATCAAAAGAAAATGTATATAGCAAGAGAGTGAAAATGAATAATCTATTACATGGTTTAGAAATATAGTACCATACAAGCAAATCAATCTTCAACTTCCTTGGTGAAATAAGAACACATCTTTCCTCTGGAGGCAGAGGCAGGCCGATTTCTGAGTTCGAGGCCAGCCTGGTCTACAAAGTGAGTTCCAGGACAGCCAGGGCTATACAGAGAAACCCTGTCTCGAAAATCAAAAACAAAACAAAACAAAACACCACATCTTTCTCATGTACAAGTATGAGTTTAGGCAGCTCCAATGTCTACTTGGAAACAGAGCAATGTGGAGATGAAACCTGTGTAATTCTCCTGGTGTCACTCAAAGGTTGGAAGAAGATGCTGCTTCTGTCTTTTATCTGACTCAAAGCTGCAAAAGAATATGGGGTAGTGCAATTTCGACTAAATGTTCTGCTGTCTGAGAGAAAATCAGTCCATTGACAAGTTAGAGGTGGGTCTGATGACAACAGCATAGCCCAGAACACTTCAGACACACACATCTAGTCCACTGAGGAGACCACCCCTCATTTCACACAGCTGCCATGTCCCCCGTTAGGTTCTGAATCTTCAGTTTAGATACAAACTTTTTCATCAATCATTTCGCAAACAATTGATGAGAGTGTCTATGTTTTGCCAGGTGCTGTGCTACATGTTTGGTATAGGTAAAAAAAAGAAAAAAGAAAAAAAAAAAACCCTGATGGTGGACCTTAATTATGGTAAGAGGCTAGTATTTGTGCTACATAAAAGTCAAACCTCACTGCTTCAGATTATTGATGCGGGGGGGTGGGTGGTACAGTGAAGTATATGGAGTATATCAGAATGTAAAGGACATAAACAGTAGCATGTATATTATATCCTTGCTGGACACACCTTAGAAAGCTATGGTTAAATAATAGCTTGACCATCAGTGAAGGTAAATCCTATTTGCCAGCTGTACTTGCTAGTTTTGTGTCAACTTGACACAGCTGGGGTTATCACAGAGAAAGGAGCTTCAGTTGAGGAAATGCCTCCATGAGATCCAACTGTAAGGCATTTTCTCAATTAGTGATCAAGGGGGAAAGGCCCCTTGTGGGTGGGACCATCTCTGGGCTGGTGGTCTTGGGTTCTATAAGAGAGCAGGCTGAGCAAGCCAGGGGAAGCAAGCCAGTAAAGAACATCCCTCCATGGCCTCAGCATCAGCTCCTGCTTTCTGACCTGCTTGAGTTCCTGTCCTGACTTCCTTTGGTGATGAACAGCAGTATGGAAGTGTAAGCTGAATAAACCTTTTCCTCCCTTCATGACCATGCTTCTTGGTCATGATGTTTGTGTAGGAATAGAAACCCTGACTAAGAAACCAGCTAATAATTATATTTTTAACTGAAATTATTCTCTGACTAATCACTCCTTGTTGAAGCAACCCAGGTTAGCATCATTAGTGCAAAGACTGTCTATCTATTAATTTGTGTCTATATACTTAATCTGTAAATAATTATTATGGTGGATAAGTAGTAAACATTTATAATGACATACAGTTGTATAGATATATTTCTGGAACGTCTACCAAAGACTTACTATGAATCTTCTACGGACGTCTCGTAGTGACCTACTACCCAACCGTAAATCAGTCGAACACTGAAATAAGACGTGTACAGAAAAACACAGAATTCATTTACGACATACTTTTACTAGTTCTCATTGTGTTATCTCTCTTTTACCTCTTGCTGTACCCAGGTCCACCGAACCACCGATGACTAAGACACACAGAATCCTCTCATCATAAAGGATAATTATGTAGTACCACGAATAATGTAGGCAGACATCGGTGTATGCTCAACGATGGGACCGTGTTACAGTAGCCACAGCTGGACACTGTATTAACAGCTCAGCAATTTAAAGCTCCGTGGTTATAATTCATCGGTGGTTCAGTAAAGGGCCTCTGTTCTATCACAATATTCATGTTTCTAAGCAACTATTTCTATAGCAGCGTGCCACTAACCTATGATTAAACAAATTACACAGGGGGTTGAGTAATAGCTTTTTGGAAGATTTGAAATTCATGAAAAAAATTTTCGCATCCCCATTTTTATTTTAGTATTTCATTGGTTTTGTCCACCTTCCATTGAAGACATTAAAATTCCAGGTGTGTTACACAGAAAGAGAAAACAAGCATTTCAATGAAAATAATAATGAAAATGATAATGAAAGGGTCAGAATGAGAAGAGATGATGGGTTGTATACAGATAAGATGACAGTGTAATTCCACCTCAGGTCACAGCATCCATCCAGGTAGAAAGTGGAATGATGACCAGCTACTCCTCAGGGGTGGAGACAAGGTTAGAGAGGTCATTTACCTGCTCATCATTCTCTGGAAAGGTGGGAAGAGAATGCTCAGAAGCTTTATCAACTAATAATTGTATTGGTGTGAGTGATAACCAGGGATAAAAGGATGAAGGCACAAGACACGATTCACATAGCACTCACTGGGAGCTCTGTGCTTTTTCAAGAGTTGGCAGTTTAAGTTTTGTTTTGTAAATAAACTTTATGTATTTATTTACATGTCTGTATGTGAGTGCCATACGATATACATGAAGCTCAGAGGAAAACCGTGGACATTAGTCACTGCTTTCTATCTTATCTGAGACAGGGAATATTACTTATCATTGCATATACAGGCTAGTTGGCCCTCAAGCATGTGGGAATTCTCATGTCTCTGCCTTTTACCCCAACTCAGGAGTCTGGGATTACAGATGCATGTCAGTATGACTTTACATGAGCTGTGTGGATGTGAATACTAGATCCTAGCTCAGATCCTTACATACACTTTATCCACAGTGTCATCTTCTCAGTCCAACTTGTCAGTTTTGAAAAGGAGTTTGTGAGTTAGTAAGGCTGGATTAAACTCCAAATAAGGATCAGAAATACTGATTTTTGGACTGATTTTTGGACTGATTTTTGTTTGTTTGTTTGTTTTGTTTTTTGTCTTAATGATGATAGGGGTCTAGGTGAAGCTCAAGAGATGATTTGATGTCAATTTCTGGACTCATGTAGCAGAAAGTGAGAATTAACTCTAATAAAATGTCCTCTGACCTCCAAACATGCCCTGTGACACATATGACATATCCTTTCTCTCCCCAATAAGTACTTGTAGTTTAACATTTTTGTTTGATATTTAAAGGGGGTGCTACAAAGGCAAATGTCCAAGTGGCAAATAACTTTCAATGAGCCTCATAATACTCCGTCCCCTATGACAGTGTCATTTCATGACTCACAGAGGCAGACATTAGAGAATTCTCAGGGATCTCTGCTTACTATTGCGGTCAGTGATAGAAAATTTCCCATTCTTAACAGTTCAGCAAAGAACTCCAGTGATATCAATTCAGTAACAGTTTAATAACGGGCTGAGTGTGTCAAGCTACATTTTCCTAATAACATCAGCCTAAAGATGAGAGTAAAGACATCACTTTGAAGTGACAAGGAGACAAATGGGTTTCCTTTCCACTCTGTAGTCAGAATGAAGTAGGTAATAAATATCAAAATCCCAGGGTAAAATTAAGCCAAACCTAAATATAATGGGATAAAGTACATTTAAAAGGCTATGTGTATGTATGTGGAAAGATGTGTAGAACATATCCCATACAACAAACACTGGTGACTTACTTCTGTATGAAATGTCACATGAGGCTAGCAAAAGTAGCTGTTTTAGCAATTTGTCCTCACTGAAACTCTATCATGATGGGGACTCATCTCTGGGGTTAGATAGTATTGAGAAATCAAAGTACCACCCTCACAACCTTGGGGCATTCACATTTACACTTTTATTTACACTTTTGGGCATTGTTTAACTACTACTATGTGCGCCATTCAGACACCCGAGTGGGTCCCATCCCCTGGATAGGAAGATGAAGCAAACTCATGTTGTTTTGGGTTGTTCTGCACACTGATCCAGAATCTTGAGAAATTTTGATGCTGTGTCTATCCCATGTAGGCTCTGGTTTCTATGGTATCTTTCCAATTATAGTACTGTGGAAAAGCATGTGTCTCTAGAAGCACAGAAAGAAAACTCAGAAACTTCCTCAGGTACCAAATTCAACTTCTGCTTCTCATACATTTGTTATAATGTTTCCATCTGTGCAACCACACTGCATGCAAAAACAAACATTCCCAATACGTTTAGATCTTTCCAGAAGCTCAAGTAATGGCATCATACCCTTTATCTTATCTGTGTACCTTTTCCAAATATCTATTACTTCCTTAAGGGTTAACTGGGAGTAAGAAATACACAAGATATCTTTAACTAAGATATATAGCTCTACTTATACTATTGATTGAAAGAAAAATTGATTCATACTTTTCTTCTATTCTTCTCTGTAGAGAGAATGCCATGTGTATTGAATAGATGTATCATCTGTTAATTAAAAAGCCCAAGGCCTATAACCTAGGCAGGAAATAGGAGGTGTGGCATTTGAGAGGCAGAAAGGATTCTGGGGGAGTGCAGGTAGGAGATTGACCTAGAAAGATGTGACAAGATGGTACCTGAGCATTTGAGGAGCTCAAATCAGCCACAGGGCAGAATGTAGATTAAGATAAATGGGTTATTATAAGTTATATTTAGTCAGAGAAGAGCCTAGTAATATGGCCAAGGTAAATGTAAATATATTTTGAGTTTGAGACTTATTTATCAGAAAATGGTTCTGGGAGAAAGAACCAGACTTAACTTCTATGCTCCTCTCCTCTAGCTCCTCTCCTCTAGCTCCTCTTCTCATTCTACTTTTTTGCCTCCTCTCTCTCTTTTCTTTTTTTACTCCACACTTCTCTCATTTAAGTTGTTATTTTCTCCTTAATCTCTCCAAACTTATCTGTCTCTGCTTCATCTGTTAAGTGATTGAGCAGATCATTTACAAGCAGAAAGGGAACAATAAACTCCATCATTGGCTAGCACCTTGATCGAGGATTGAAAAACTGCTGAACGATTTTTAAAAGTGTAGAAAGTTTGGCAGGAGAGAAAATTCAATAGGTTGTGGAGAAAAGATAAACCAGACAAGAAAAATACATAGAAGGGAAGATGTGATGGAGGGCAGAACTGTCAGCATCAAGAGATGTTCCCAGTCTATCCACTACCTGTCTAAATGAATAGGACTGAGGAGCTCAAATGGTTTATGTCAGCTATGACTTGGCTCTTGTTGCTATAGCTTCTGACATTAAAACACAAAGCTAACCCCCCAAAACAACAAAACAAAACAAAAAACAAACAACAATAAAATTTGAATGCTGGAGATCTGAACTCAGGTTCTTATGTTTGCATTTCTTTACCCAGCTCCCTATTCTTATACACAGTTGGGTGTTAAATTATAAGTCATAAAGGCAGAGGCAGGCGGATTTCTGAGTTCGAGGCCAGCCTGGTCTACAAAGTGAGCTCCAGGACAGCCAGGGCTAAACAGAGAAACCCTGTCTCGAAAAATCAAAAAAAAAAAAAAAAAAAAAAAAAAAAAAAAAAAAAAAAAAAAAAAAAAAAAAAAAAAAAAAAAAAAAAAAAAAAAAAAAAAAAAAAAAAAAAAAAAAAAAAAAAAAAAAGATCAATATCTATAGCATGACTTTTACTTAACTGTGATTTGTTTCTGTGTAGTAATCTAATATCATGCCAAAGTTCAAGTAAGCTAAGGTGCGATCTAATAGAAGAGAAAGAGATGAGTTATAGAGGGGAAGGATGCATTTCTGTGTTCTTCCTTTTGTGATGAAGCCAGCATAACTACTCAGGAGCCACAGCACATAAACAGTGACATACCACTCTCATTAGCTTTGTTCTCTTAAAGTTCATCCAAGTTCCTGGTCCTCATCAGTGAATCATAAAAATTTAGTAGTTTACAGTCACACACAATATTAAAAAATAAAGAAAATAAGAAAAAACCCTCACCTCCTTACTATTATTGCTGACTTTATTTTCAAACTCAAAACAATGGTATCTCCAAACTCAAAGAGCTGCTTAAATAAATCTCTTTCATGTCAATTATATATTAATAAAGTTACTTAAAAACCAAGGTAAACCTTGTATTTTTAGGTTGAATGTAATAGTTGGGACTAGTTCTCACTGCAACATATTTAAAATAAAAAACTGACTTTCCAAGTATTCCAGAGCATAGAAAGGCAGAAAGAGAGATAAGGACTAGGTGAAGGGCGAAAAGCTTGCCCCAGCTGATGCCACCGCTGTGTGTCTAGAATGGGGACATCTTCAAGAACATCAGCTATGGAAGACCAGTGCACCTGCAAGTTTGGAGAAATGAACTCGCCTGATTCAATCTGCACAAACAATAAGTAGAGAATTATTCTGATACTGCCTCAACCTTAATATCACTATTTTTACCATGTGAGTTAAGATCAATGAAAGAAATGACAGAGATCAAAGTGATTTCCTTGTTAATTTTTATCACATACATACAATTTAGTTGGGTCAGTTCCTTGGTGAAGACTTCACACTCTCTGGTCAATGACACACACTGAAGAACTGAAGATCAACACCACCAATTTTGATTTCTAAGGACATGAAAGCTCTGTGAGTTGTTGAAGTTCAAGCCTCCAACCCTGCAGAAGATTCTTACTTGTGTATTTGTTTATGAATAAAAGCTATTCTGCTATACTTATAGGAAACCATATTCTAACATTCTATTCTATTTGAATGTTTACATCATGTTCACCTTAGAAATATTATAAATCCTAGCACCTTTAAAAGCCAAGTTGAGGAAAGAAATAAACTGTCAATATTTTTGGTTTATAACTGAAAGGTAGGTACAGAAGACTGAATAAACCAAAAACCAGTAGCCATCACTTAAGTTATTTTTAATTCTATTTTCTCTGCATACTGTTAAACCTGCCAGCAATAAGTGTGTTCAGTGAAGTAAGCGATGCATATATTATGATTCATCTAGAGAGGACAGTCCCATTGTAATATCTTTTAACTTAGAAATATAAACTTCTTCAAATATTCTTTCAGCTGAGATGCCACCTCATCCCTTTAAAATACCCTAAGTCATCATCTACACACACACACACACACACACACACACACACACACACACACACACGTCCACATCATTTTAACTTTTCTCTTATGAAACCTTACTTGAATGTAAACCCTGCAAGTTGGTCTGAGCTTGAGCTACATGAAGTACATGTTCTCCAGCAGCAGGATCCTACTGTTAGAGACCATAAACAAATGTAAATCATATACTTTAATAAATCTACCAAGAAATGGAACCAGGCGGCTATCATTCCACAGTTATCACATTCTTATATAACACCATTTGAGCGAAATCATTCATGTATTGACTATTTATGCTGATCACAAAATATGTCATTTTAGTAATAAAGGACAAGATTTTGCTATGTAGACTTTTAAATCTCTGAAGATGTATAGACACTAGTATACTCTAACCACTGAGGTAAGTTATTATACTAAAACAACTGCATGAGAAGCAGTTAACTAGAACAAAGAAGTCACCACATGAAACTGACTTAGAAAATTACCAAGGGAGTTTATTGCTCTCTGTAGCTACTGTAGGATTTTCTTTTTCATAGATGTGATAACATATAGTCAAAAAAATTAACCAAGCTTAAAAATAAAACTATCTACTCAGATATTTACAGTTTCATAGGTGGTAAGTAATTTTAAAATTCCTTTATTTAAATTGATCATTCTTTTTAGCGGGTGTAGTAACTATTCAGTGTTTCCGATTTTCTTACATCGAGACTCTATATCTTTTCTAGAAATGTTAATGTCTTCATGTCAACCTGGGAAAGTATCGACAAATGTATCTTCGGTTGTAAAATCGAGATCGACGAGGAGATAACATACCCCGGATCTTTTTGTGATGAAATTTTAACAGGTACTTAGAAACTGCTATTGCTGAAAGCAACTAAAATCAGGACAAAGACCTGGGACCACAGTTCTCCTTTACTCCTGTGTGTGACGGTGCAATCAGGTAGCTGTTGGATATTAGTGGACCTGGGGACAGTGCTGATCATTTTCATAGGCAACTGTTTGGTAAGTCAAGGACTGGAACTGCAAGATTCTGGTTATTGGGCAGGGAAATGGAATCTGAGTCATATCTCTATTGCTGGGAAGAGACATGATGTTCTGAACTGCTTGGAACATAGCTGTATCAGTGGTGGTGGGGGACAGAGACATAGCTGACTACTGCTATTCTCAGCAGCTTGAAGTAGTCCCTCAATCTATCAGGGACCTCAATGCAGAGTAAACAAGGATTTATAGCTCTGATACTAAAAAGAATTTTAGGCTTAGCTACTATTATGAAGCAGAGTAAGAGATGTTATCTACAATATTGAGAGAAAAAATCACTCAAGAAGTGAACATGCACACATTGGAGAGCATGTGTGTGTGTGTGTCCCTGTGAAAGTCTGGCCTCAAGTGTCCTGGTTTGAACTCTATATAGGATTTTGGAAGCATTTGAAAGTAGATTATGCACTCCTCTGTTGAAGGACATCTGGGTTCTTTCTAGCTTCTGGCTATTATAAATAAGGCTGCTATGAACATAGTGGAGCATGTGTTCTTATTACCAGTTGGAACATCTTCTGGGTATATGCCCAGTAGAGGTATTGCTGGATCTTCCAGTAGTATTATGTCCAATTTTCTGAGGAACTTCCAGACTGATTTCCAGAGTGGTTGTACCAGCTTGCAATCCTACCAGCAATGGAGGAGTGTTCCTCTTTCTCCGCATCCTCACCAGCAGAAAATGTGGTACATTTACACAATGGAGTACTACTCAGCTATTAAAAACAATGAATTTATGAAATTCTTGGGCAAATGGATGTATCTGGAGGATATCATCCTTAGTGAGGTAACCCAATCACAAAAGAAGTCACTTGATATGCACTCACTGATAAGTGGATATTAGCCCAGAAACTTAAAATACCCCAGATACAATTTGCAAAACAGAAGAAAATCAAGAAGAACGAAGACCAAAGTATGGATACTTCATTCATTCTTAGAATAGAGAACAAAACGCCCAGGAAAAGAGTTACAGAGACAAAGATTGGAGCTAAGGCAAAAGGGTGGACCATTCAGAGACTACCCAACCCAGGGATCCATCCCATAATCAGCCACCAAACCTAGACACTATTGCATATGCCAGCAAGATTTTGCTGAAAGGACCCTGATATAACTATCTAGAGTGAGGTTATGCCAGTGCCTGGCAAATACAGAAGGGGATGCTCATAGTCATCTATAAGATGGAACACAGGGCCCCCAATGGAAGAGCTAGAGAAATTACCCAAGGAGCTGAAGGGGTCTACAACCCTTTAGGTGGAACAACAATATGAACTAACCAGTACCCCCAGAGCTCCTGTCTCTAGATGCATATGTAGCAGAAGATGGTCTAGTCGGCCATCATTGGGAAGAGAGGCCCCTTGGTCCTACAAACTTTATATGTCCCAGTACAGGGAAATGCCAGGGTAAAGAAGTGGGAGTGGGCGGGTAGGGGAGCAGGGCGGGGGGAGGGTATAGGGAACTTTCGGGATAGCATTTGAAATGTAAATAGAGAAAATATCTAATAAAATAAAAGGAAGGTAGATTATGGTTCAATTGTATTCTGGGGACTCAACCTGCTTATTTTTTCCTTCTTGTTTGATAATTGAGATTACAAGTTGGCTTTGGGGTACCTTATGTGTCATTATATTTTGATAAAATAAAAATTAAAGATTAATTGCACAAGGGATTTAGGATATGATTCTCCCTATAAATGGGGGTTTCTGGTGAGAATCCTAGAAAACTGCAGATTTAGAATGAAGGAGGGTATCAGGTCACAAACAGTTTTTAACTGTGTAGAATTCTTCCTTCAATGCTTGTAAGAGACTTTGCATAGATTCTAGGAGTATGGGATCTCCACTCTTCTCCCAATGTAAAACAGTTCTCACCTCAAAGGGAATCAGAACTAGTTTATTCTGAAGTCAAATATGAGTGACCATGGACAGGAAATGTGAATTCATATTACTTCACTTCCAATGTAGAAGGGGTTTCAAGAAGCATTTTTAATAACATAAAAACAAACAAACAAGTCAAGATACTTTTAAAATACATTAGACAGTTAAAGCAAAGTAGAGAAATTGCTATAATTGTCAGATACTATCTGACTACAATCTCAGATGTTTGGTTGGAAAAACCTAGGTATGTGCATGCATATGCCAAGGGTGACCTGATGGTCACAAAAATGCTAGCTCATACACAAGGAAGGGCAAATGACTATTATGAATGCTAAAGATGTCCCAAGGTAATTTGGCTCTGGACTTGTATTATTTCATACTCTGTATGATTAGTTAATTTGCCTTGCAGAAGGTTCAGTGGAAATTGTAGCTTCTTTCCAAGAATTTTGTTCACATCTCTTATGTCACCTAAATATTCTGTCTTCAGTTGCTAAATTGCTAGTTAAATCTTATGAGATTTCTATCTAGCCAGGAATTTTCTAATAAAGAACAAAGACAGACTGTTATTTGTAAATCACATGGACAGGAAAAAGCCCCTTTTAGAAATAGCCTAAAGCCTGCCTGAAGTGTAGATCAAGACAGACCATCGTCCAATCTCACCCCAGGACTGTGTTCAACTTTTACTTTACAATACATTGTACCTTTCTTCTATATTATTTTGTGTGGCTACTATTAGTTATTTTGATAGAATTCACAAGAATTAGGACTCAATGTCCATCACCTTTCTTCTCAAGACTTACATCTTGAAATAAAACTAACCAAGATGTTTTATTGCTAACTTTCATAATGTCTTACTACAGACCCCCAAGAATGTTTCCACAATTGTCCCATCATTGTGCTGGAACAGTCCCCTTAGAATTCAAGAATAGCAAATCCTTTCTCAGTGGTTCTCAATGTTCTTAATGCTGCAACCTTTTAATACAATTCTTCATGTTGTAATGTCTCCCAACCATAAATTATTTTTATTGCTATTTTGTTACAAATTTTGTTACTCTTATATATCATAATGTAAGTATATGTCTTTTCTTATGGTCTTAGGTGACCCTGTGAAAGGGTCACAACCTACAGGTTGAGAACCACTGTCATAGATCGATCACTCCATCAATCATCCTCAAATATGTATAGTCATCTCTTAGACAATCAGATAACGGGATCATCTTGTAGCAAGTCTGGGTTTTCCTTGCAGAACCAGAGCTGAGGCATGAT
Organism: Mus minutoides; assembly: GCA_902729485.2. Classification (NCBI taxonomy): domain Eukaryota; kingdom Metazoa; phylum Chordata; class Mammalia; order Rodentia; family Muridae; genus Mus; species Mus minutoides. The sequence continues at coordinate 94,982 of LR750894.1, read as the reverse complement.
CAACTGTATTTCAAATTAATCAAGATTGTTTGGTTATACATACATTTTTTTACTTCTACCAAATTATTTCTCTGTTTAAGCCTAAATCTCATGGTAATTAACATTGTAAAGATGTCTGAAATGCTTGGTCAGTATTTTTTTTTTTTATTACCATATTGACTAAAGTGATTCCCTGCTTTTTTACCATTACAAAAACAAAACAGCAAAAATCAAAAATAAACAAAGGCCCACAACAAAAATCATATGCATAGAGTCATTGTAGATTACGTTTCATGATATTTTCATTCAAGTACATTATGTACTTTGATCAAATTTACCCTCAATCTACACCTCCATGATCCTACAAGCCTCATTTCTCTTTGTGTTGTCTATACCCCTGAAAACATAGTCAAAGGAATTCAAGTCACCAATTACTTTTTTTCTTTTTAACATGTTAGAAATTTTGGAGTTGGTTTGTGGTTACAAAATTAAAAGTATATTTTATAGCTTTCTCCAGAGATGAGCACATAATTATCCAACTCTAAATGTTTACCTCCTAAGACACACAGTCACACACACACACACACACATACATACACACACACACACACACACACACACACACACATTATACAGACAGATTAGGTTATGCTTATAGATTAGGTTATACTTATATACTTAGGAGAACACACACACACAGACACACTCACTCATTCCATATACATATGTAACAACTGTTGAAGAAAAGAGGTCATGAAAGAGAACAGAAAAGTGTACATGGAGGGTTTAGAGGGAGTAAAAAGAAAGCAGAAATGATGTAATATGTTACAATCTCAAAAAATAAAAATAGTTTTAAAAGCTATACTTTAAATCATATAAAGCAACTTTAGCTGCTTTATTTTTGAGCCAAGAGCTAGAAGCCTACCAAAATTAGGTTCCTATCTTCTCCTAGAGAGTGAGATGTAAGGATACTGGTTTCTTTAATGTTTACATGTCAAAGGACAACTCCAAGGTCCTTAGTAAAGACAATTTTATGTTGTAAGGCTAAAGAAAGAGTTTCACAGAGAGATTTACATTCAAAAGGACAGAGAAGAATTGACTCTTTGAAATTTTCTTTTCCCTTTATTGAAAATAGATTCTTGTCTCATGCAGTATATCCTGATCATTAGCCCCCTCTATTTCTCTCATTTCTTACCCCCTCCCCTCCCCTTCCTTTCCTTTCTCTCTGGATCCACTCCCTTTCTGTATCTCATTAGAAAAGAACAGGCTTCTAAGAGATAACAACTAAACATGACAAAAATACAATACAAGATGAAGCAAAAACTATCATACTGAAGTTGGACACAGCAACCTGACAGGGGAAAAGAGTCCCAAGAGTAGATACAAGTGTCAGAGGCCCACTCACTCTCAGTCAGAAGAGTTCTGTCAGAACTGTATTCTGCCAAGTCTATGAACACTAACTGTGAGTCACTCATGGCTTTCCTTCACCAGTGGGAGGATCTTGGATTTGGTTTTAATGATTTTCTTTTAGGACAGAGTCATTAAAAAGAAATTGAATATGTTCAATATATATTCAATTGAATAAAAAGAAAAAAACGTTGAATATATTATAGCTAAAAAACCATACTGTATATGCAGAGGACCTGGTACAGACCCATGTAGGCCTTACTCTTGCTGCTTCACTCTCTGTGAGCTCACACATACCTTGCTTATTTGTCCCAGTATTCTTCCTTCCTCTAGCTCTCATGATCATGATCTACCTTCTGTGGGATTCTCTGATCTATGGGGAGTGGGAAGGAAGGATTTGATCAAAACTTCTTATTTAAACACTCTCTACATAATGTTTTGCTGTAACATCTGTTTTCATCTGCTGTTAGAGGAAGCCACTCTGATGATGACTGAGTAAGGCACTCATCGATATGTATATAAGAATATCACAGAAGTCATTTTATTGATTTTTTTTTTGTAGACTAGTAGTATTTGGTTTTACCCTAGGCCTCTGGGGTATCTAGTCTCTAGTTCTTGGTTACCCAAGGGATATTGAATGCAGAGTACTTCTCATGGAGTAGGCATTACATCGAATCAGACATTGTATGACTACTCTCACAAGGTCTACCCAACCATTGCCCTAGCATATTTTGCAGGCAGGACAGATATAGGTCAAAGATTTTGTGGTTGGGTTGATGTCCGTGTTTCTCTTTCAATAACCTGCTGACTCTTGAAATTTTTCTAAAGTTTACTGCTCTAATGGAAGGGAAAGGAGGACTTTGGGGAACAGAAGGCCTGCTCAATGTTTGTCCTGCAGGAGGCAACTGATATGATAGTTGTTTATTTATTGAGCTCAAGTTATCGCTGGACCCTAGTACAAGGCCTCTGTGTGCATCATCTAAGCAGAGATACCAACTACAGAGTTTTACTTTGACAATCTTCTGTAGAACATTTCTAGGCTTCAGGTACATCTAAGTTCTTGAAAATTCCAAATGAACATTAACACCCACAAAGTTCAACCTCAAGAACCATAACACCAAGTTACAAAAAGAACTAAAAAAGTTTCACGATATTCAAAAGAGTTTATGACCATTTGAGTTGTTTATTAACTTTGAAGATAGGACTTCTCTGAATAGTCCTGGTTATCCTGGAACTCGCTATGTTAATCAGTCTGGTCTTGGGCTCACAGAGCTCTGCCTTTCTCTGCCTCCTGAGTGCTAGGATTAAAGGCATGCACCACAATGCCAGGAAGCTGAGCTCAGGGGGTTTTTATGTGTGTTTGTGTTTAGCATTCCTAGCTGTTCTTGGTCATATGCTACAGCTTGTAGGCTTCAGATTATACACATCTGAAACCTTTCATTTTAAAAATATCAGTTTGTGAACTTTTCATAATGACATTTTGTTTCCACATGCAAATGTCCCCTTTCAGCCATTTGTTTGAATTATTTCTTCATAACACTTCTGTTCACATTCAATGCTTTTTCTGATCATTTCTTTTTAATGATTCTTCTAAAAGAAAGTTATTAAAACCAAATCCAAGATCCTCTTCCTGGTGAAGGAAGGCCGTCAATGACTCATGGTTAGTGTTCTTAGATCAGAGCCTTGGCAGAATACTATCCACCTGAAGACATTCATTACAATATAAAGGTACACTAGCTATTACTCATGTCTTATGATAGTATTATAATTTTTCAATAATTCTAGACATTTGGATGTTTGAGGACTATGTTTTTGCATTTTATAGATAACAGAATTTAAATAGTAGAAAAATTATATAAACAACTATGAGTCACCTTTCTTGCAGTCAAATATTACAAATTATAAACTAAGCAATTCTATTTCTGCTGCTCTGAAAGAAAACAAATTATATTTGGTACAGAGAAAATAAACTATCTTTCAGTTCACATTTCAAAATGGCTTATCAATGTAAGGGAAAATTAGACTGAGCACAGAGAAGGAATATTATTTGCATATTAACCTTATTAAAATTAAAAGTAATATATGATCATTATAGGACAATCCAAATAGTAAATAATTGCATCATAAATTTTAAGAAATGTAAAGTTTAAAATATAGAAACTCACCAAGAAGAAGAACCACCAAGTGAGCCTTGGCTTTATTTCATGGACCAAAGAGCCAGTAAAGGATCTTTTTAACGGTTCGAATGCTGCAACTTGACTTGCTTTATACATTGCCTTTTGATTTGCAAGCCTGATGGTTATGGGTATTGATTTCACTTTGTGCAAGCCTAGCATAATTATCTATATGAAGTTCTATTGTATGTATTTTTCCCTATGTTTTTATATGTAAAAGTCAAATATGCTTAATTTTTTTCCTGTTCTTTTGACATACAACTTTTGATACAATAACTCACATAAACACAGTGGCAATTTCTTGAATATTTGCTCAAAGTTATCACCATCCTGTCCATACATACTTGCTACTAATTCAAATGCTGAACTGGGGCCAAGATAAACGTAGCCACTAAAGCAGCCTCATTGCACAGTTATGGGGAATTTTGCACCACACAGTATAGACTTGCTGCCTCATTGCCTAGTGAAGTCTCTTCTGCACTGAATACTCTATGTGCAAAATATAGTTCTACATACAAGACGTGCATCACTTGTCTCATCGGTATTTTAATCTCCACCCAGAGCTGTACATCCTAGTGTTTCAGTGAGCCATCCTCCAACACCAAGTGCCTATGTGCAGAAACCAGGGGTCAGTTTATTTACATCAGGAGTTTTTTCCTGTCTTTTTCTTTGGTGACTCCTTTTCTCATGTGTTCATTTTGTAAGGCTTTGCACTAGGCTCTTCTTCCAGACATTAGTCTCCACCCTATTCTTCTGCCTCACAGGGAATAAAGGTTTATTTATTGACTTCATTTTTATTTTCAATTTTTGAAAATTGGAATTCATAATAGGATGGTTATAATTCTAATTTTTGATTTGGAAAAATATTTTTAAAACCCACTATATTCAGAAGGTATCCCTGTTGTTTGTGGTAATACATGCTTTGCATGATTGGAAATACATGGAATTTAAGAGTGTTTCCAACATTGTCCATCTTGAATTATATTTTGTTCATTGGTTGTTCTGCACATTTTTGATTACACTTTATATAGGCCTTTCATTTCTTTCTTGAGGGGATTGACACCATATGGCATACCTGCTTATTATTCTCCTGGTATCACTCTGCTCTGTACTTCCTGAAAACCAAAATATTATGTCAAATCTATTCAAGAAATAAGTCAGCTATTTTCTGTGAGGTTTAGTCTTGGATGTCAGATTGACTAGATTGAGAGCTTTCTAGGATTACTGTTTATGGTTCTTTCTCAGAGAGAATTTACACATGGAGCAGTGGGACAGTGGTACAAACCACTTATGGAGGTTGCACCTTCCAAAGACCTCCAGGTTTTGATGGAAAAAGATGTTACAGAAAAAAACTGCGTATCTACTTGTAAGTCCCTTTTCTTTCTGATTTGGGATATTTTATTACTCTATGATCCTCTTATGGCATGGACCCAACACTGATGAATCCCCAGCAAGCTTCTGGGCTGGTAACAAGTCGTGGAGACGATTAAGCTTTCTAAATTTGCAGCTACTAGATTTTCAGCCTCTCCAGTCCTTGTTAGATACTCATCCCCTGTGAACCAATCCAATAAATCTTCCTTTCTAATATATATATACATATATTCTACTGCTTGTGTTGCTCTAGAGAATCTCATCTGATAAATGTTCTGTAGACAAGAAACAGAATTAGTACCACAGGTAATCTAATTTTACTATTAGGGCTAATTCTTTTGACTTCAAATAAAACTTCTACAAAGGTATGGAACTATATTTGTGAAAGGATTTTTATGCCAAGTAATATCAGGATCAGAGCAAATGGACATAGCCCTTATTATAATATAACCTTATTTTGCATGTAAGAAAACACGTCAACTACACCTCTCATTCACTGAGAAGGAAAGGTAACCAAGCATTCTTAACACATTTCCAGATCTTTAAAATCAATACCACCTACAAAGTTCTTGAGTATATAAAATTCCCCCAACAAATGACTGGTGTACAATCACAAAAGAAGTCATTTTATATGTACTCACTGATAAGTGGATATTAGCCCTGAAACCTAGAATACCCAAGATACAACTTCCAAAACACAAGAAAATCAAGCAGGAAGACCAATGCGTGGAGTTACTTATTCTAGTAAGAAAAAATTTAAAGGAATTTGGTTACATTGAATATGTAGCATAGCTCCAAAGGAATAACCATGCATATATCCAAACTGCTATATGACTGACTTTATAATTCAACTGTAGCTGAACGTGGCCATTGTCATCTTGAATTATTAGCATTCCCTCATGAATGGAAGTGGGTAGCTCAGAGGTTCAAGAGACTGGTGAGTCATTCACAGCATCCTCATGATGTCACCTCCCATGTCCAGGATTCAAACAATACATAAGAACCAAGTCATGGACTGTAGTGGGATTTTTACAGTGGTATAGTTACCTATAACTACCTGGTGATAGTTCCTATGAGTAACTCATAAATATTCATACTTATTCACTTATAAGTAGTTCCCCAGTGCCCATATCTTTGAGATTTTCCCCCACTTTCTCCTCTATAAGTTTGAGTGTCTCTGGTTTTATGTGGAGTTCCTTGAACCACTTAGACTTGAGCTTTGTACAAGGAGATAAGAATGGATCAATTTGAATTTTTCTACATGAAAACTACCAGTTGTGCCAGCACCATTTGTTGAAAATGCTGTCTTTTTTTCATTGCATGGTTTTAGCTCCCTTGTCAAAAATCAGGTGACCATAAGTGTGTGGGTTCATTTCTGGGTCTTCAATCCTATTCTATTGATCTACCTGTCTGTTGCTGTACCAGTACCATGCAGTTTTTACCACAATTGCTCTGTAGTACAGCTTCTACTCTGGAAATAAGTCTGGTGGTTCCTCAGAAAATTGGACATAGTACTACTGGAGGATCCTGCAATACCTCTCCTAGGCATATATCCAGAAGATTTTCCAACTGGAAATAAGAAGACATGCTCCACTATGTTCATAACAGCCTTATTTATAATAGCCAGAAGCTGGAAAGAACCCAGATGTCCCTCAACAGAGGAATGGATACAGAAAATGTGGTCCATTTACACAATGAAGTACTACTCAGCTATTAAAAACAATGAATTTGTGAAATTCCTAGGCAAATGGATGGTTCTGGAGGATATCATCCTGAGTGAGGTAACACAATGACAAAAGAACTCACATAACATGTACTAACTGATAAGTGGATATTAGCCCAGAAACTTAGAATATCCAAAATACAATTTGCAAAACACATGAAAATCAAGAAGAACGAAGACCAAAGTGTGGACACTTCGCCCCTTCTTAGAATTAGGAACAAAACACACATGGAAGGAGTTACAGAAATCAATTGTGGAGCTGAGACAAAAGGATAGGCCAACCAATGATTGCTGAAGCCGGGGACCCATCCCATAATCAGTCACCAAACGCAGACAGTATTGCATAAGCCAACAAGATTTTGCTGAAAGGACTCTGATATAGATGTTTTGTGTGAGCCTATGCCAGTGCCTGACAAACACAGAAGTGCATGCTCACAGTCAGCTATTGGATGGAACACAGGGTTCCCAATGGTGGAGCTAGAGAAAGTACCCAAGGAGCTGAAGAGGTCTCCAACCCTATAGGTGGAACAACAATATGGACTAACCAGTACCCCCAGAGATCATGTCTCTAGCTGTATATGTAGCAGAAGATGGCCTAGTTGGCCATCATTGGGAAGAGAGGCCCCTTGGTCTTGCAAACTTTATATGCCCCAGTACAGGGGAATTCCAGGGCCAAGAAATGGGAGTGGGTGGGTAGGGGAGCAGGACGGGGATTGGGAGAGGGTATAGGTAACTTTGGGGATAGCATTTGAAATGTAAATGAAGAAAATATCTAATAAAAAATTGGAAAAATGTTTTAGTAATAAAAGGCTTTTCTTGACTGAGAGACACATCAGCTATGTCACCTCTCTCTCTCTCTCTCTCTCTCTCTCTCTCTCTCTCTCTCTCTCTCTCACACACACACACACACACACATTATGTTTGTGTGTAGCAATAATAATTAAAGAAGAGGTCGTGAATTTGAGTGAGAAGTAGAAGGACATAGAAAGAGTTGGATGGAAGAGAGGTGGGAAGTAGAAACAATATAAATAATTTACTATGAAATTCTCAAAAGATTAAATAAAAGAGAAGTGACTGAGCTCCGCTAATATATGTGATTCACTGTGAGTCTTATAAATCGACTGCTTGGCTTCATGTTTATCACAAAAAGGTTTATAATCACAGAAGCATTAAATTGTCTCTAAGGAAAAAGATCAGAATGCAGGAAGCTGAATCATACATGATCTGAAAAAATAGAGTAAAAAAAAAAATCAGTTTTGATTACATCAGAGCTCAAGCCAAACAGAAACTAAGATTTATTTTTTTTCCTGACCTCAGTAATAATCAGTCTTTCAAGGGCTTCTGTGTTGAAGCTGTTTTTTCTTTCTGAATTTCTCTGTCTTCTCAGTACCATCCAGTGCCTCTCAGCTGTAAATTCACTCTTCAGCACCTGCTCTGAAATAATGGACTAGACTCCTTAAGCATTTCTCCTTTAGAGTGAACAAAGTCTACCAATCACTAAGGAAAGCAGTGGAGAGGAAAGTACATCTCGTTCTGGTTACAGAGAACTAGGTTTTGTTCATGTTTTCCTTCTGTTTCATAGTCCATTAGCTGTGCAATGCACAGGGGATCATCCAGTATTGTTACACTTAGTCATAAATCCCACATTAAGTGCAGTCCTTAAGTAATCTCAGATCAACTTTTTGTGACATCATGAAATTAACACAGTTCATTCCACATGATGTTCAAAAATCCCTCTGCACACCCATTCACAAGTATTAGCTCAATTAAACTTGATGTTGTTGCTTAACATTGCTCAGTGACTGTGGGTGAGCGATTCACATAATGGAAACATTTCCAGCCATTCTTGGGGTTATAACCTACAACATCTCAAATGATGTTCCAGCCATTCTATGGGTTATAATGTAAACATTTTAAATAAAATTCCAACACTCTTTGGGTTATAACCTACATCTCAAATGATGTTTGATATCCTACCTTAGGAGATATCATTGCAACTTTTCCATTTCTTTAGAGTTCCTAGAACAACTCTATAGTTACTGCAATACCATAGTTAATTAGTCTTTATACTAAACTTACCATGTTTAACTATAGTATGATTTCTACCTCCCAAACTTCAATAAGCACATGACTTTAATTATAAGTGGAATCCATGTAATCTTTTGTTTCTTCCTCAAAATATTTTGAGTATCTTTAGTCAATATAGAATCTTCAATGTTAATTGTACCTGCTTTAGTTTTGCCCTATGTTCCATATAAAACAAACATTCAAAACCCTACTCTTCTATAGGTCTATAGTCTTAGTATAAGGCATTATGTTGGGAGCACAAAGGTCTTTTAGCCCACAAGTCACCAGGGAAACCAGAAATGTTGAGCACATGGGGGTATCTTTCCAAAGAAAAGGATGTATAATCTGATTTTCTATCAAAAAGGCTGGGAATTGGAGGTGAATAGTCTGGTGATATGAATTATCTTAAGGACTAGACCATATTAATCTCCTACAATCAGAACAAGAAATACTTAATAGGCCAGATGAGCTTTACATTATCCATTTAACTAGGAACTCTTCAAAGCTCCCAAAACTACAACCGGATGTGACTAATAGCCTAAATAACCTCTATGCTATCTGTATGACCAAGACTGTGCTAAACCCTTCCCTTGGCCTCTAAGCTATTACATATACCCTATCTCTAGAACCCATCTTCTTGAAAGAAATAACATGCAGTTTATCTGAGTTTAGTTATGCCTCTTTGTGCACTTGGGTTTGTAAAGAGGATTTTCCCCACAAATTGTACAGTGTTTAAATATGCTTACAATGAACTGCCTGGCGTCAGACTCCAGAATTTTGATCCAGTCTGCTTGATCTGAACCTAGTTTGCATTCTTACTTTTCTGTGGATTATTTTGCTACTGGACATGATGTTTGCAGGGATCCTCACATCAATATATTAATGTACAAAAATTGCCATATATATATATATATATATATATATATATATATATATATATATAGTGTTAAAATTAAAAAGGTATTTTAGCTGATTATGATCATCTTGATGATCACTTTTAACGAATAGAGAAATGCTGATGAAGTAGAGAATACTTCTGTAGTTGTCTATAAATTATTTTGAGTGAGGATTACTAATTTGTTCCAAATATGTGTAGTATAATACTATAGAATTAGAGCCCAGATGGGGTAAAAACTGCATAGAGAATGTCAACAAGTGCAGGGTTTCCCTCTGCCCACTTCTTGTCTGCCACGATGAAAGCTATTCTGTCTTGCCATATCCTCTTAGTATAGTGAGTTTGAGACATCCAAAGCCAGGTATTTGGTTACAGTGACAAAAGTGTTTCTAAAACACATACATGAATGTATAAAATTTATACATGTAAACTACACACCTAGGATGTGAATACATGTATATATAATACTTAAATACAGTTAAGTATATTTATATTATCAAATATTTATCATTTCTTTGTGATGAACAGTACAAATCTTTTCCTCTAGTCTTTTGAGGTGTGTATGTTAGTGATCTGTGGTCACCCTACCTTGCTATAGTACACCACAGCTTCTCCATCCATTTTTGACTGTGTAACAGTTCCTACTGATTGATCTTCCCCATCCATCCCTCTCCCCTCTACTTTCCAGTGTCTGGTACCAAATGCTTTAAGTGTTTGTAAAATCACTCTACACATGATTATTTAGTTAGGTGTGTGTGTGTGTGTGTGTGTGTGTGTGTGTGTGTGTGTGTGTGCCACATAACATGTCACTTGAGTTAAGAGGACAACTTGGAGTCTATTCTATCCCTTTTCCATGTGTGTTCTGTGGACTGGACTTAGATTGTTTGCCGTTCTGTGTCTAGCTTATTTTCACTAATACTGAGCCTTTGTAGATTTCCTTTGTGAAGAATTATTCACTAAAATACTATTACAAGAAGTAGACTCTAGATTGTATAAATGTAAATATTGAAATTTTTATATCATAGAGAATTTTATAGCAAGATGTATAAATAGAATGTTTGTGGCTGTACCATGCATGTTAAGATATCATGTTCAGTTGTACAGCTATTTAGCCAGGGATATCTAAATCAATAATCATCAATTCTTTGGGAAACAAAGAATTGATTATTAATTCTCTTTTTAATTTAAAAGAAATATTCTCAAATCATTTACTTATTTAGTTAGTTATTTGTGTGTGTGTGTATACTTGTGTCACACATATTCCTTGAGGTAAGAGGACAACTTGGCAGTCCTTTCCTGTGAGAGTACTGTGGACTGGACTTAGGCAGTTTGATTTGACAGCAAGAGCCTTTATCTCTTGCTGTCAAAAACACCACACAGGCCACATTTGATTCTTGGTATATTTTATTCTTTAAAGGTGCTTAAGAATAGATTGTATTTTAAACTAAAAAATGTAACAATTTTGTTGAAAGTGTATTAATATTTCCCTACTCACAGATAATATTTAACTAAACCCATATCTTCATGTATTTTAGAAAGGTTATAGCTTTTATGTAAACATCAAAACTGGGAACCTGCTGTTTTACACCTATTCATTGAAAGGATATTATAATTCTAATGTCTTTTCCCAAAATCCCATATAAAGGAATATAATGATTTTCAATGTAATTGTTTGTAGAGGATTTTGAATTCATAGTGAAGCTGGTTTCATCCTTTGTCCAGGGACGTGATAGAAATAGATTTACTTGAGACTTCCTTGTTTCATATCTAGGTTAGAATTTTTAACAGCCCCATCTAGATAGAAAAATTCTCACATAGTGCTTCTGTATTTATTCCTAATTATCAGATTGAATGTGAAGGTAACTGCATGATTATAGAATTCATATTGTATCTGACTTTGGGTGTGTTTACTGAATTAAAGTAAAATGGAGAAAGTGTTTTTCCATAGTTTTTATTATACAAAAAATTTTTAAAATAAATGGAGATACAAGATAAAATAATGGCTATATTTTCTTGCCTTCAAAAATGGTCTTATTACTTTTTTTTTCCTGGATCATTGTATCAATCAACTCAGCAACTTAACCCTCTGCTTCTACAGTTGCCTTTCATCTATGCATTATTAAGAACACATTTCGACTATTTATTCTTGCTGAAGGTGGTTGCAGTTTGGATGTGAAGTGTCAAGAAGTTCATGTATTCAGTCCTTCATCACTACTGCAAACATGGTTGATGGATTCGTAAAATTGATCAAGAACAATGGAGGGGAGGAAAGAGTTTATGTCACCTTACCCTTCCACTTAACAGTTCATCACTGAAGGAAGTAAAGGCTGGAACTTAAGGCAGGAAACTAGAGACAGGAAATTAAGCTGTCACTATGGAGGAATGCTGTTTACTGGTTTGATCCCAGGATCAAATTTAGGTGTCTTGTTTATACAGCCTAGAACCAAGTGTCTAGAGAGGTAACATCCACACTGAGATGGACACTTATACATCAATTACCAATCAAAAAGTGCCCACCTCAAAACAAAACAAAACAAAACAAAACAAAGAAAATAAGCCATGTATAGTGACATACACTTTTAATACCAGCACTTGGGTGGCAGAAACAATCAGATATCTGAGTTTGAGGGCAGCTTAGTCTACAAAGTGAGTACTAGGACAGCCAGTACTCCAAAGACAAACCCTGTTTCTGGGGGCTGGGGGGCATGCAGAAAAAGAAAAATATTCCACAGGTATGCAGGCAAGCTAATCTGAAAGAGGTAAAACACCAAGTGAGAATCCTTTGGGTAGCTCTGGACTGTGTCAGATTGAACCCTGAAGCTCTCTAGGAAAGGAAACCATTGGATCATTCCAGTTCTGTCTTCATAAGTGGGTGGATTTGTTTATGTATTCAAAGTTTTGGGAGGAAGGGGAGATAAGGGCACTGTGGAGGGTGGGGTCTAGTTAGGGAAAGTGTGTCACTGGAGGTCTGTCCTGGAAAGTATAACTTGTCATTGGCCTGCCACTCTGTGCTCTGTTTCCTGGTGTGTGTGTGTGTGTGTGTGTGTGTGTGTGTGTGTGTGTGTGTGAGAGAGAGAGAGAGAGAGAGAGAGAGAGAGAGAGAGAGAAACAGACAGACAGACAAAGATAGAGAGAGACAGAGACAGATAGAGACAGAGACAGAGAGACAGACTGAGACAGGGAGACAGACAGGCAGAGAGACAGATACAGAGACAGACAGAGACAGACAGAGAGACAGAAACAGACAGAGAGAGGCAGAGAGATACAGAGAGACAGATGGAGAGACAAAGATAGAAAGACAGAGAGATAGAGCCAGAGAAATAGACTCAGAGGGATAGACAAGAGAGGCAGAGAGATAGATACAGACAGAGAGAAAGAGAGACTTCTTGCCACTAGCTAGGTAACTGGGAGAGCAGGAGGCCTTTAAGAAAGATATCATAGGGTCCATCCTTTGGATTCAGCCTCACACATGATCTCTGTAACTCTTTAAATGTGTGCTTTGTTCTTAATTCTAGGAAGGGGTGACGTGTCCACATTTTGATCTTCCTTCTTCTTGAGTTTCATGTGTTTAGTAAATTGTATCTTGGGTAGTCTAGGTTTCTGGGCTAATATCCACATATCAGTGAGTACATGTTATGTGATTTCTTTTGTGATTTGCCAGCAAGATAGTGCTGAAAGGGCCCGGATATAGCTGTCTCGTGGGAGACTATACCAATGCCTGGCAAATATGGAGGTGGAAGCTCACAGTCAGCTATTAGATGGAACACAGGGTTCCCAAGGAAGGAGCTAGAGAAAGTACCCAAGGAGCTGAAGGGGTCTTCAACCCTATAGGTGGAAGAATAACATGAACTAACTAGTACCCTCTGAGCTCATGTCNGTCTATTAGGACTACATGAAGGAACTGAATATATCTGTCACTCTGGCTAAGCAATACTGTGGCCTTAAATCTTTGATGATCTTTAAGCTAAGGGTGTCCCTAAAAGTTGTGCTTAAGAGCTCCAACTGTCTATCATGATACTGGCAGTAATGAGGCAGCTGCTCCATATTCTTGGATGATTTCTAAAGATGCTGTTTGTACAAGTGGAATCCACTTAGTATCTCAGTGCAGCAGTAAGTTTTAACTTAAATAAGAAGAAAATATCAATATACAATAAGACTAAGAATATTTAAAGAACACAGTTTTTATAGGAATTAAGAGAAGTAGGTAAAATGCTTTAGTAATTATGTACACTCTAGAAATGCATAAAAAACTCATGAAAAAAAAAATAACATAAAGATATGCCAAGTAGGCATTTCAGCACTGACTAGCATTCAGACTCACTAGAATTCAATAGAAGAATTAAGGTAACTGAGAAGTGAATAAAGTAAATTAGAGATCAATAGAAATTATCTTGCTTGACTAACCACTAACCATGATTTTAAATGTTTGCTAAAATGCCACTTAATTAATTTTTTTCTTACATTCTTTATTCCTTTTTGTTGATGTAAAATGTGTCTTTTTTCAAAGGAAGCAAGAGATAGTTTATACTGAGAGATATATGAATGGCCATGTCCTGGGAACATGGATTCCAGTTACCCTCAAAGATATGATGTTTCTCTGAGCAATGGACGTTTATAGCCACAGAACAAACAAAAGAAAACAATAAGTCAATCATTTGCCTATCTGTCTGTGGGAAAAAATAAGTCATAGGTCACAGGAGAGATCAGATTCTCACCTGTGAATTTTGGGTACTGTCTTATAAAACCCATGGCTTTAGGTTAGTGGCAGCCCATGGCCTTCTGCATCCTACAGTCCAAAAGTTTTATCTAATAACAAAAGTTGGTAGTAAATGGCTATGAGGGGAGTAAAAGACAGGCCAAGGTCATTTGGATGTTGATCTACAACATTCTGTCTTTTTATAATCATGGAATTCTAATAAATCAATCATCAGAATTATCAGTATAGATGAGGCTTCTTTAGAGCACATCACTGAAGTGCTAAACTGTCTTCTTTATTTCCTTCCCATGTGAATAACATCATTAGCAATTGTTTAATATCAAGTCTGCTTCTAGTCAGCATGATAATATACATACAGATAACATTATACAGACCAAGCAGGTTGTACTTACTTATATATTTTGGAATATATATATATATATATATATATATATATATATATATATATATATNTGTGTGTGTGTGTGTGTGTGTGTGTGTAACACATACATATATATGTGTTACATATTATATATATGCATATATGTGTATATATAATAACATATATATCATTAATTGCTGATACATAAATACATTTACATTACGCATATAACAACAATTAATTATAAGAAATCCCATTAATTTGATAAAATCAAGGAGGAATATGGGGAAGAATTTAAAGGATGGAAAGGGAAATAATGTAATTATTTTATAATCTCAAAAATATAATTAAAAATATAAGGCATGCTTGTGAAAAATGCCCTTAATTTTTTTTGTATTTGAAAATGTCTTTTTTTTCCTCCTTCACTATGCAAGAATATGGTCTCCTGAAATATGATTTGAACTTAAACGGTTCTTTTCTTTTACCTCTGTCACTTTTTCTGTCTCCAAGATGTCAAAAAAGTGGCAATTATACATTCTTCTATGTTCCTTTCAGGTAAATCTTCTTGTCAGTTAGACAATCAAGAATTGTCTTTGTTGAGTATCTGGAATTTATCATAGTGCAATGAAATCAGCAAGAAGGATGGGTTTTCTGTGTCATATTCAATCCAGAGGAAGAGCAGTAGCCTAACCTGGCCACCAATTAGCAAAAGCAAACATTGGATTTTTCTGATGATTTCTTCCTCAATACCCTGCAGTAATTTTCTACCCAAACCACTCAGCATTTCAACTCTTCCACCTTCTGTTTCAGTGGACTTGAGCCCAGTCTTTCTACATTATGACAGTAGTCTTGAATAAAGTTTGCCTCAGTTTGTTAGAACTAGTATTTTTATGTATTAGAAAAGTTAAGATTTTATCCCCAAATTTATCTAGTAAAGCAGAAATTTTATAGGTTCATAAATCTTTTATAACATCAATTGTGCTATCCATACCTATTACCAGCTTATAGGAAACTAATGGAAAGATTTTAGTAAATTTGTTTTCATACATTGCATCTGAATGGACTTTTGATATAATTTTAAGTAATCACTAGCAATCTGCACACATGAAGTTTTAAATTATGTTCAAAGAAGGAAAGCAATATGAGAAAAAAAAGTTAATTTTGGTGGATATTATATATAGTGATTTAAATAGTTCTTACACTAGCTATTTCCTCATGGCTCCTTTGTTCTAAAAAAGGTATAGTATAGTTTGTATAGTATAGTATAGTTTTGAAAGACCCACAACGTGAGGACTCCTCCATGTTCTGACTCAGGAGAGGCGATACCCTAAATCACTCACAAGAAATGGTCTTGATGCAAACTATAAGAGGACTTTTTATTCCGGAGTGCTCCGAGGCCCACAGTGTACACCACGCAGGGATGGAGGACCGTGGACCCCGAGTAGCTGGGTAAAGGGGTATTTAAAGGAAGAATCCACAACTCAAGGGGGTGGGGAAAATACCAAAACTACCAGTGAAGAGTCATGAAGAAGTAGAAAGTCAAGACAGTTTTCTATGAGCCTGTAACAATAGCACATTTGCCTGGCAGGTTCCAGCAGGTTTTTTTTTTTTTTTAAATTAGATATTTTCTTTATTTACATTTCAAATGCTATCCTGAAAGTTCCCTATACCCTCCCCCCACCCTGCTCTTTTACCTGCCCACTCCCACTTCTTGGCCCTGGCATTCCCCTGTACTGGGGCATATAAAGTTTGTAAGACCAAAGGTCCTCTTTCCCAATGATGGCCGAATAGGCCATCTTCTGCTACATATGCATCTAGAGACATGAGCTCTGGGGGTACTAGTTAGTTCATATTGTTGTTCCACCTAAAGGGCTGTAGGCCCCTTCAGCTCCTTGGGTAATTTCTCTAGCTCCTCCACTGGGGGCCCTGTGTTCCATTCTATAGATGACTATGAGCATCCCTTATATATTTGCCAGGCACTGGCATAGCCTCACTGGAGATAGTTATATCAGGGTCAGGGTGACTTTCTTAGAATGAACACTCCCAGAACCCAGGAAGTGGTTGGGTGGAGGAATGTTGCCATCTGTTTTATGATTACCGTACCTTTACGCATTGGGTCACAAAGGTCACATTTTCAAGCCTGGGCCTAAGGCCTAGTTTTTATGTTGTGCTTTTTCAGTATAGTATAGTATAGTATAGTATAGTATAGTATAGTATAGTACATAGTAGTCTCTCATGTTGGTTTAAATGGTCTTTATTGAAAATGTACTAGAGCAAGGATGGCAAACACTGGATTATCTTAAAGGGCTTAGGTGTATGTCTTAGTTAGGGTTTTCACTGCTGTGATAACACACCATGACCAAAAACAATTGGAGAGGAAAGTATAGCCACCCACAGCTACATGAACCGGGTTCCTGAAAGAGAAGCTGGACTGTATGGAGAAAAGATGGCAAGAGAAATACGAGACCAAGACAAAGATACTGATCAAGGCCCAAAGTTTACTTAAGAGTTTGCGCTTATAAAGGGGGAAGGCCCATCCCCCACCACATCAGGCTCCCTGTCATTTTGTCACCAGGCTGTTGCTTATTCAGGAATGTCTCAGGAAGACAGGTTCAGTTTCTCAGTGGTTATGTTAGCAGCATCTTGGAGAAAAGTGCAGAGGTGGCAGAACAATAGACCTATCTAGGTTGGAAGACTCCACCCTAGGTGGTCTCTTCACAGTGGCAGAACAGGTCTGAGTCAGCCTGCTCAAGGCTGGGGAGGATACAATTCTTCCCTAATTATATAATAAAAATTAGCTGGACTGGGGCATAAAACTTACTTATGCTCCATGGTCCTGCCTGGGAATTATGGTAGCTGGCAGCTGTGCATGTCTTAGGACTGTGATCTTCAATGAACTTATTCTCACCCATCCTGGAGAACATGTGCAGCTTGTTTGTGTTCATTTGCACAAACACAGCTCTATGGTGTTATTATGAATAAATCACAGCCTCTTGGCACATGCCTCTGTCTTAGATTGGAAGTAAGTCATAGACCCAGTGGCCCATTGCACACCTTTGGCTGCAGACCCTCATTGCACACCCTTTTCCCAATCAGACCAAAGCCACAATATGCACTCAATGCATCTCTTCATATGAATGAGTTTCTGCCATCTGTGCTTGCTGAAGGTGAGCCTGCACAGAGGTAACTAATCTGCTTGAAATACAAAGCTGAAAGTTGAAAAGCAACTGGATTAAGGTTGTCTATGGGGGAAGTCCAAGTGCTCTATTCAGTTGCTAATTTGCAACCACCAAGCCCAAGCTCTGGCCTCCCAGTGTGGCAGCTCTGGGAATCAACAGAAAAGCTGTTAATTCTCCAGAAAAAGTGGAGGCTGTGCTCCAAATGAACCCTTCTGGCTAAATAAATATTTTTAGCCATCATCAAGATTGGAATCATACTTACCAGAAGATTCAGGGTCTGTATCCACTTGACGAACCAATCTTTCAGGCAGCCATTGCATTCCATCTTGTTTTTTGTGAAAAACAAAAACAAAAACAAAAACAAAAACAAAACAAAACAAAACAAAACAAAACAAAACAAAACCCACAACCTCTTCTCCATATTAAAACAAGGTCTGGACCATTCCACATATTAGTTAGGAGGTCCTGCCATTTAACCATGGCATAAGAACTGGAAGTAACTGGATGCCAGTGGTGATCTTCTGCAGCCTAACATTTAACATCAGTTTGCAAAAACATTAAAACAAATAAGACAAAAGCAAGATGTGCTTTTGGTGATCTTGGGGGGAGGGATTGCCCCTGTTTTGTTTTTAAAAGCCATTTTTTCAGAGTGTGATGAGCACGTTCAACAATTCCTTGTCCTATTGTGTTATAAGGAATTCCAGTTTTATGTTCAATACCAAATTCCTTACAAAATGAAATAAAATTGTTGCCAGTATAGGATGGCTCATTATCTGTCTTAATGACTTTAGGAAATCCCATAGCATTAAAAGCTTGTAAACAATGATCAATTACATTTCTAGAGGCTTCTCGCATATATAGAGAAGCAAAAAGAAATCCTGAACAAGTGTCAATATACATTTAGGGCATTGTTTTACAATTATTCTTGCCTGCTCCTTAATGATCTTATGTTGGAGCTTAAGGTATGGCTAGAGAGATGAAATTGATCTAGGCAATTCAACAGGATCTGAATCTAAGGCCTCTCCTATTAGAGCTCTATCAATGCAATCATTGCCTGCAGCTAAAGGTCCAGGAAGACCAGAATGAATGCAATACGACCAATATAAAATGGATTTTTGAGCAAGAATGATGTTTTGTAATTGTGAGAACAGAGATCCTGCTGGCATATTAAAATTAAATGTACCACAAGTTTCCAGCAAAGGAATTGACTATGCAACATATAAACTATCAGTAAAAATATTAAAAGCATCATTCACAGACTGAAAAACATTCAGTACTGCTGTCAGCTCTGCTAAGTGAGCTGAGAACCCAGGAGTCTCTATGACTACCTGTTGATTATTCATAAGATATCCAGCTCACCTTTTAGAGGAGACATCAGTAAAAATCAAACAAACATTAAACAAAGGCTGTAAAGATGTCATATTAGGAAATATCACCTTTGTACATTTAAAAATTTTATCAACCTATCTTGAGGATAATGATTATCTATATAGTTCCTATAAATCCTATTTGAGCAAGCAACCAATCCGTACTGTGTTGCTTTAGCCAAGTATCTTGATCTACACTATAAGGCTGAACAGTGATATCTCGTTGCTTTGTCTCCAGGCTGTTGCTTATTCAGGAATGTCTCAGGAAGACAGGTTCAGCCTCTCAGCAATTAGCAGCGTCTACCTTGTGTCAAGTTGATGTAAAGCTAGCTATCATAGTGTATGAAAACATTAGCAGGTAAATACAAATTCTTTCAGACAGTTGGGCACAACAGACTAGGAAAGAAAGAGATTGAAGCATACTTTATGTATTGTTCCATTATTGGAATGAGCTTAAGTCAGCATCAGAAATGAACTGACAAGCCTAGGGGGTTGTCCAAACAGAGTAAAGGCAGGAAAGCATTCCCTCTTGGCAGTGATTTGAAGTCCTGTGCTATTTCAGATGTGATATGCTAAACCCCAGTGGGCAGTTAGTCTGATCAGAAGAATTCTTAGGCATTCTGTCACCATCATCACCTAGGTCTTTAGAAAGCTCTGAGGCAGTTATTCTAAATTGAATCTGAATGATTCCTTTTAAAAATCTTGTTAATATCTGTGCAGTAGTGCCCTGGGGTAAATGTAATAACCCCTTCATTGCCCTTGTTATCCTGCATGGTAGGAGAGAATTCTGAGGTTTCTCCAGCTGGTCTCAGTGTATCATGATTCAAACCCAAATTGGATCCTGTTGTCACATAAATGCTGCTATAATCAGAAACTAAGGACAATAAATTAGCAAAATCTCTGAAGATCTTCTGATTCCTCAAAATACCTCAAGTCAAGTCTGCAAAGAAGTTCATCATTTGTGTTAAGTTGCTATATTTAAGCCCATGGTTGGTGATTAAATAATAGAGCGAATGTTGTGGCATGTTTATTTCTACTAGGTCCTAATTTTTATTTATTTTCTTTTAACATCAGAACTCATTTAAGAAGAATATTACCATAAAGTTTGATATATATACTAGATATACTAAAAATACACTAAATATACATTAAATTATCATACTTTGTGGTAATATACTAAATAGATAAAAGGAAAGAACATGATTTTTCATATTGTATTTTAATTGAGTTCTTGAAAATACATTGGTGCGAAATGAAGCTAAGAAGTCTTCCCTTTCAAAGTAGAATAAAAAAAAACAGTTTTTCATAAATCATGTACATACATGTGTTCATTTAATACTTGGGTGCACACATGCATGTACATGTGTTCATTTAATACTTACATGTACATAATATGACTTAAATTCTACTTAAATTTAGATGTTGCTTATTTCCCTCCTGACTTTAGACCTGACCTAGAACTAGTGAAATGAAAACAAAGCCATAGAGGAAGGTAGATACAAGGTCAGAAACCTAAGACTGAGGTCCCAATTCAGCTATGCTCATCTTGCAGGTCACAGCCTCTCTAAGACTTGGATTATTAAGAGAGACCAAGTGGTTTATACTCATCCTGTGCAGACACATTTATCCAGTCTTCTGGCTAGAAAAGTCTTGTGTTTTGCCTGAGGTTTGGAGCTGGTGCTCTGCTAGCAACCACCAAGTCAATATAAGTACCTCTTATGGCTTTAGACTTGTTGCCTTCTCAATAGCTCCTCAAAGCGGACATATAAGTGTGAAACTTGGACAAATAGAAGACCAGAATAACGAGGGAGCGAGGGAGCCAGTGCCTACGTTTTTCTCCTTACTGTCTCAGAAACCTGGATTTAATGTACTCAGTAGTTTGTGTACTTTTAGTGATGACATGTTTTGATAGAACCCAAAGCTGCACTTGCTGTAAGCCTGTAGACACCAGGGTTAGATGATTCTCATATTCCCTTCTCTCTCTCATTCTTCCCTCCTCTCCTCTTTAACTCTGATTGTTCTTCCCATTAGATAGTTATCACATAACCTTCCTCTCAGAATATACTTCCTAGGATCTCAATACCAAGACCTTCATATATGAAATTGGCCTCTAATATCACACTAAACTATGTAAATTACAGACTAATTGAGAGGGAAAAAAATCAAAGCAATGGACAAAGGAACAAATGAACCAATAATTTATTGTACTGAGTAAATACCATAGACTAGTATCTAAGTTAGATAAGATATTATTATGTTAGGAAAGGGAAAAGGACATTCAACAATAAACAAAAACTAAAAAGATACTAGACCTTTACATTACAGATTCAACATCCTAGTGAAGGAAACTCACTTATAACCCATATTTCTCTCTCTCCCATGTGTAAGCATAATTAACTTTTTTTCTGTCCTCAATGTCTTCTTCCTACCATATTTTGCATGTGGTTCTGTTTTTCCTTTTATATGAAGTCTAAATATTATTATAAAAGTTGCCTTTCTAGAGAATAAGTTAAAAGTGATAAAACTAGACAGGTATAAAAAAATATAATAATGATACTTAGTTGTGGAATTTAATAACTCTTAAAGAAAGGAAAGCTGGAGGCCAGCCAGCTGAGATTTCTGTGTTATGGATACCCCTGGGGCTACTTGTATTTTTATGTTAATTTTGCTCTTCTGAGAGGGGTTGTGAACAAGGGATGAGTCAGCCCTCAGGTGACTGTGACTTCTGTAAACCCTCTTCCCACCTTAATTTGTAAAAAAAAAAAAAAAAAGAAAGAAAGAAAGAAAAAAAAGAAAGAAAAAGCTAGAGCCAGTGATTGTACAGGAGAAGGGAGGTGGAGCTGAAGGTTTAGAGGGCTAGAAGAAGAAGAGAAGAGAGGACTATGGAGGAGGAGGTGGAGGAAAGTGGAGCAGAAGCACGTGGCCTGGAGAAACTGCAAGTTATAAGGGCTCTCATAGATGTGGAAGGTGGTAGTGTAGTGGTAGATCTGCCCAATCCAGGCATACTGCTTGTATTCATTTTAATTGAGTTGTGTTTTTGTTGCCCGGGTTTATTTGGGTTGGAGATTTCCCCTTACACCCCCCACACCCCTTGCAACATTTCTACAGCAACTGTGGAAATGGAAGAGCTGGGGCCAAGGACAAAGGATTGTTTCACTTCTTTCTGTACTTTCTGTTTGGGATGGCTTTTTAGTGAACCTTGACAACTTTGTAGTTATGTTTAAAAGTTTATTATGAATAATGAAATATACTGAGATGAATCTAGTTATGGGGCACTGGATTAAGAATGAAAATCAAAAAGGAAAAGGAAAATCTGGGAATTTGCTTGAACGTACATAACTTGAGTTGCATAGACTAGTTGTCAATGATATTCTTTTAAAGTTCTCAGTACAAAAATCTTCTTAATTTCTGTGTTTTTCTTTGCCCTTACCATTGGGGTAAACTATTAAGTTTATGTTTGTATAATTGGAAAGCAAAGTAGAAGAGCTAAAATAGAGAAAAGTTAAAAACATTGGAGATTAAAAAGGAAGAATCAAAATAAACTGTCAAAAGAATATGATTTTTTTTCCTTATTCTTCAACAATTCTTTTCTCTACAACGCAACTTTTCTTGTTATGCACTTTTCTCAATGAGATAAAAGCAAATCTTTTTTTCTATCTTTCTTTTTCATTCTTTCCTTTGTCACCTCTCATTCTTACATCAATGCTTCTGGAAAAACAAAAGGTAATAAATATACAAAAACTAGACTATAGAAAAGATGTAAGAGTAAAACAAAAGGGTAAGGGAAGGAAATTAGCGACTCAAAGACTCCTCAGCCTTTCAAACAGCACTTTCAGCACTAAAATCACCTTCCCATGTTTTAGACTATGTTTGTTTCTTCAGAGAAACCTGTAGCATAAAGATGACAGAACTTCATAAGAACAAGAAAAGCACATGGACATGATCACATGGCTGAGACCACAGGTCTGTGACTGCTTTGGTGGTCTGTGGCCACTTCAGGAGACCAATTGTTTTCCAATGTTTGAAAAGATATTCTACCTAATGAGGAAAAATATCCTCAAAGTAACTATGAGGGTCTGTGTGTCAGTATATACTGTTCAACAAGCATTTATGTACCACATGTCTTTTCGGTGGTCAGTCCATCCAAATCCAAATGGATTTTCATATTCCATGTCGGCACACAATATTATTGAAAGTAAAGACCCACTTCTGTAATAAGGAGAAAGTCAATATGAGTTTTTCCTCACTCTTGTTTGTTTCCTTGCTAGCATTGCTTGGGGGACATAAATAGGGATGAGGTCCTAAGAAGATTCAACTACATGAAGAAAACTGCCCATTTCTTAGCTTTTGAGTATTATTGTGGGAGGGGACTCCCTTCCTCTATATGCTATTCTTAATTTTTATGGCATATGGATTCTTTCAGAGAAAAATGTGGTATCATTAATGCATAATTGATGACAATAATAGAAATTAGAGTAGAATAATATTTAATCCTTAAAGAGTGTCTGATATATATAGTTTTCAAGCAGAAATCAATGGAGTAGGTTGTAAATCTATATTGCATAGCTTTCATTAGGAACCTTATCAGTCCCTGTCTTTCCTTCACTAAAGCAATTTCTCTGGTAAGAATGCATTGCACTGAATCTTGAAGCTTCAGGGGCCATATCTGAGATGCTCATGATATATTTTGTAAGTACCCTGCTGGGTCATCTAAGAATATGCATGCCCATTTAGAACTGGCAGAGGCCATAGAGATGCCATTCCCCTTCCTGCAAAGATTCTTCAAGAAGCTCTTCTGGTAAGTCATTGACTTCAGGGACCAAGAGCCACAGTGGCTTGTGTATAGAACAAAGTAACAAGACCATAACACCTTCCAAATTATTTGAAAACAGAGTACTTTCTGATATCATTCCTGCCTACTCAGCCAGAAGCACTGACAGCCAATAATGATATGTTTAGAGCTGTGGGCACAAAAGATGAAGAGCACTATAAATGGAAGTGCTCAAGCTGTTCCTGTGTTTTCATGGGAGCTTATGCATGCGTTTTAGTGGCTTTTCAAGTTTTGTTTTAAAATTATGTTAAAATCTTTTCAGTAATGCAAAACAGGTGGCTCTAGATTTGTATAAATGAGTCAAAATAAATTCCCTCTTAATGATTCCTATTTGGCCTGTGATAACAATATGTAATTGCACAGCAGCTAAGGAAGTGGTTTGCTCAATTTCCTGGTAAGTATTACCCTAATGCCAGGATTAACTGTTCTTCAGTTCCTAATGTGCTCCTTGCACTGTTGAGCAGTACTGGACTGTCTTACACCCCAGGGATAATAGTGGCTTTTAAAAAGCATTGTGAGAGTGTTGCCATAAAATAGAGTGAAAAGTTTTGACTTCACTTATGAGTCAAGACTCAGATTCCAAACATTTTTTTTAAAAAATATGTGTTTTATAGTCTAAAAACATTTTCTCTTTTGTGAGTTTTTCTATTTTTCCCCTTTGGTTTTCTTGTCCAGCTCTGAGGTATTTGCGAGAAGGTTTTTGATAAAGTGGACAGGGCGGGGTGAGGGAATAATACCATGTCTCTCACTATCTGTCATTTCTCTATTCTTCATTGCTATCATAGAGAAGAAAACATAAGCGCACTCCAGAGGCAAACAGTGAGAAAACATGATACACTAAATTTTTTTCTCAACCCCCAAGATAAATGTAGAAAGGTACTGATGACAGTTGAGCCATAACTAAGACTTTTTTCCTGAGAGCTGAAAATCTTTGGCTTGTATATGACTGGAGGGGTCAACATGGACAAAGACAATATTGGACAATTGGTTTTCTCAACTTGATACACAGGTAGGACTCAAAAGGGAAACAAATCTACGCCAGCATGTCACTTCACTTTTATTATCATTGTAAGCATTTTTATATAAACACAGAACCAAGCATTGACCACTAGCTGACTTCAGGACTGTGACAGTCATGAGATATCAGGGATAGATGGGTTATGGGGAAACATGTACAGAAAGATTTTCTACTCACAAGAAGCTTACAGATGAAAATGTCAAAGCATAAGAACTAATGGAAGCCTTGAAAAAAGTAGAAATAGTGCACAGTGAGGGGAAATTGCGCCAGGCTTGATCCTCAGGAGATGAGGTACAGGCAACCAAAGTCTCCCGAGAGAGAGAGAAACAGTCTTCAGGGACAAGCCTCCTGATGAGTTCTTTAATCTTAGTGTACATAATGTACATCATATACATAAGAGCAACAGTAAATGGGCTCATATATGTGCATGCATGCATATGCATGTGTGCATGTAAGCACACATGCGTGTATACAGTAGTAATAATTATAGAACTCATGAACTTGAGAGAGGATGAGAGTAGACGAAAGAAATTGAGGGAGAGGAAGGGGTAGAAATGATAGATGCAGTATTCATGTATGAAATGGTCAAAAATTAAATAAAACAATATTTATTTAATCTAACAGAGTATGAACTACTGCGGATGTTTGAGAAAATGAACATCATTTAGAATAGTGTTTCTTTCTCTGCTTGTGGGCTGTGACCCCTTTGGGGATCGAAAGACTCTCTCATAGGGGTTGCCTAAGACTATAGGGAAACAAAGGTATGCAGATTACAATTCACAGCAGAAGCAAAATTACAGATTTGAAGTAGCAACAAAAATAATTTTATGATTGGGGGCCATCACAACATGAGGAACTGAATTAAATTTGCAGCATTAGGAAGGTTGAGAACCATTGTTTTAGATTCTATGAGAGACAAAGGGGTATACTAGTAAATAAATAATACTGGACTTCCAGGTAAGGTGTTCTAAAATTAAGGAGAAAAACCCCACCAAAACAACATATCCTTATCAAGTTCTCCCACTGCCTGTCCTAGATCTTAATTTCTACTGTGAAATTAATGTCATTTAAAATATTTTAATAATTATTTAGCATTTATAGTTCTGTGTACAGGTATATATATATATATATATATATCCCGTGTGTGTGTATGTGTGTGTGTGTGTGTGTGTGTGTGTGTATGTGTGTATGTATGTATGTTTTTGCATGCATGTGTAGGTGTCTGTGGGGGTTGTGAAAGGAACTCAAGTCTTCTATAAGAACAATATTGCTCTTAAACACTGAGTTGTCTTTCCAACAGCTTTAATGTTGGTTTAAAGCAAAGTGTGGCATTCCTGAAAACATGTAATAATTTGGTGCCATCTAGTCAAAATACCTTTAAAACCAATTATCTTTGGTTACAGTGAATCAGGTACTCTAATGAATCTAAATATTTTTAAATAGCTAAAGCATGAAGCATTATTTGTATGCTTTATGAAAAGAATGCTATGATCTATCACGAACAATAAATTTGATACAAGTGACATTATTCAAAAATTACCCTTTCCCTTCAGAGCTTCCTTTCAATAAATTTCTATGAATTAGTTAAGCTGTATATTTTATATTTTTTTCTTTATTTGTTTGCAAAGCACATATTTTATTTTTATTTCATATGTTCATAGGTAGATTCCTAAGATAAATACAGTATGGACCTAAATGTCCTCAGCACTAAATCTCTGCCTAAATCTCCATCTATCCTCCAAAGTACATGCATGCTCTAACTCCATGGACTAAGTCTGTCTAAAGTATGCCCATTTTATTATTATATAGTAAACATTATGTCTTTCATATCTATCATAGCTGTGGGTCCATATTGATGATCAGAAATTCATTACTGTGAATTGAAAAATATTGAAAAATTTTTAGAGCCTTCATGTAAATGGAAGTAAGGAATATTTTTTTAAATGTGTTTTTTAATGGAAGTAAAGTAGATGTTTAATTCTATTATATTAATATTCCTATTAGAAAATAAATTAGAAGAAAAAGATTCCAAAGCCCTAAGAGGCTGAGGTGGCTGCTGCTCCTCCTGCAGTTGCTGGTTCCTGCTGGTGGTTGCTGTTTGCTGGTTGGATATATCCTGACAATAAAGATTGGACTTGCCCCAAGGAACTTGACATCAGCAGAATTATATAGTTTGATAGATAGGATAAAAGTTATATGTAATTTCTAAAATGAAGAAAAAGCAAGGTTGTAGTTCTTCTTAACATGATTTACCTACTCTACATACAACCAAAGTCTTTCAGGGAATGTTTGGTCTTTTAATATCTCATATCTTAAGTCTGATAATATAGGTTTAACAGCACACAAATCCTGATACTATCTCAATCAATGTTATAATGCATGGTAAAGGAATAAGTAAAGACAGACTATATATAATAATGATGGAGTTTTTAAGACTATACAGACTTTGAATTAGATTGAATGTGTTTTTATTGTTAGATGGGCTTTTAGAGGTCAGAGTTGAAAACTATGATTTACAATAATGTTTGTTTATATGTCAAGTTAATGGTTGATGGTTCTGTGATTGACAATTCTGACTGTCAACTTCATTGAATTAAAAAACACAAAGGAGGTCGAGCATGGTGGTATGCTCCTATAATTTTTGTACTTGGGAAGTGCTAGTAGGAAGACAAGAGTTCACAGTTATCCTCTGCTACTTAAAATATTTGAGGCAAGCTTGAACTATGTGAGACCATGTTTCAAACAAACAAAATAAATAATGTAGGATTGATTGAATTACAAACAATCTACAGAATTAATGATCTTACCTCTGAATGTACCTGCACTACAGTATTTAGCAATAGATCATTGCAGCTCTGATTTAATTAACAAATTATTTATTTAATAGATTTATAATATAATGACTTTTAGAGATGTGGTAAAAAGTGGAAAGTACAAGTTACTTGAATAAGGTGGGGTTTTTTTGTTTTGTTTTGTTTTTTTGTATCGTATCATGTTGCTGCTTCATGTAACTTTAGTCCATTATGGGTCTTCATAAACACCCACATAAGTGTGGGGCATTCACTCATACACACAGACTGACACACATACACATAAATAAAAATAATTAAAATAAATCTTTAAAAATATTTTAACTTGGTGTGCTAATATAGAACTATAATTCTAGAGCTAAGAATGTCAAAACAAGAATGTCAAAACAAGTTTTACTAAACTAAAACTAAAAGTGGAAATTTCTGGCTTTTTTGAAAACTCAGTTGTGGCATGTGATATTTTTTCTGGAAATTGTCTTATGAGAGAAAGTTTATGCTAAAGCAGGCACCTGGGAGGCTTTTTTTTTTTTTTTTTTAACTGAGAACAGACACATGGTATTTTTCTGGAAATCTGCCTGGAAAAAGGGCATGTGATATTTTGCTAGATTAGATGCTTGAGAGAATACATGATGTTGGAGAGGTATAAATGTAACCTAACAGTGGACAGTGCTGTGTGGTATTGGTTTGCCTTTCCATTCTTTGCAGGTAATTGATTGTCATGACTTCATAGAGACAAATACCAGCAAGGAACTTCTGGTGGTGTTTTGGCAGCTTGTTGCTGCTTCAACAGACTGAGGCAGTTGGCAAACCCTCACAGTTTCTTCTGGATCAACCTGCTGTGACTGATTTGTGAACGACGTTTGCAAGTGGATGGAGCTACCCCTCCATCATGTGAACTGAATTGTTGATATCATGACAATACAGATTGGATTCATTCCAAAAGAACAATTTCTAAATGTGTCCACATCCTCCCTTGACCTATTAACTTTTCCTTGCCACTATCTCTGGTGGGTGGTGGACTAGAAGGGAGGTTAAACACTTAAGTAACCTTATCAAAAGTAGGTTTTGCAAAATATAAGCCAACACAGACAGGATTGCAGAGCACCATTCTGATGTGTTGGGAACTATTTCTACCCTGCTTTGTCTCACATCTCTCTTCTCTCTGCATTCTTGCCACCAGAAATGGAGCAACAGTCACATGATATGACTGCCATCACTATCTCTCAAGTGTGTAGGGTCAAGCAACCGTGGGCTGAGCTTTCTGAAGCTATAATCCCCAATAAGTCCTTTCTACTTTATGTTGTTTCCATTGGCAATTGGTCACAGTGATGTGGAGAGAAACTAATAGATTCCTGTTTATAATAATGGAGGCATGGTGTTATTTAGACCTTACCATTAGTAATCAGTTACTTCTTTATTATGTTATCACCTTCTTTTCAGGCTATGCAGCAGAGATGTTCTCAACAAGATTATTACACATAAATTTTCTCTGAGCAGTGTCTATGAAAATATGCTTTACAACCATGCAATGATGGGCACAATGTCACAAAATGTTTGGAACATTACCAACTTTGTCTATGATGGTGAACATCTGTCTAAGTGCTCATGAACATCTATGTAAGTGCTTATGTTCTTACCTTTGAGTCAGAGTATTTCCAAGTTTAGAATGTGTCTCTTAATTATGGCACAAACTTCTCTCTAGTAAAGAAGCAGCAACCATTTTCCCAAAGACTAACAAAGAAGGAAAGCTGTGTGGTGGTTTATTTCAACTTAGATGTCTCAATTGAGTACTGTAATGGTGAGTTTATCTACACTACTTTGACTTCCCATAGGTCGAATGCACACACACACACACACAGGAGCCATTTGGACTAAAGAATGGATCACACACACACACACACACACACACACACACACAGACACACACACACCAGTTAATTTTTAAATGTTTTGGATTCCTCAAAGGATGGAGCAACAGCCACATGATATGACTGCCATCCTAAACCTTCCCCTGTTATCCCAAGCCCAATCGGGTAAGTAGCTAGTGTCCACTCACTCAAATTCTCACAGGGTTGGTTGGCTTTCTCTTCTGCAGCTCCTATGTCCTATCCTTCTTCCCTGAGTGATGGCAAGTTTCTGTCTCTCCTCTCTCCTGCATACTAGCCCAAGCAAATCTAAGGGTTCTACCTTGGGTCCATTGGCTTCTGGCATCTTTATTGATTGATCAAAAACCAATTGTGGACAAGGACTTTCAGCATTTGGACACACAGATTCCCGATTAAATCAAAGCATTAAAAACAACCCCCATAGGCTCAGGATCATGGGTTTGGTTTGTGATGCATGCACTCAGTTGAATAGCTGGCAATATAGAGATATACAAGGGAAAAGTAATGTACTCCATGGAAGAACAGATATATGTGGTTTGGGAAAAGAAATTTATTCATGCCAGTGAAAATTTTAAGACACAGGATCTCATCTGACAAATACAGACCTGGATATACAATGAACATTAGTTTATAATGAAGAAATGAGTCAATTTTCAAATTTCTTAAGAATATGGCAGTATATATGATGTAAAATTCAGATGACAAAATGTGACATTCTTATTAATTAATATCCTCCATGCAATAACATTTTGGACAATATTTCTTAGTTGCAAACATTGAATGGCTTTGTATCAGCCAATGATTTCATATTATTATTTTCTGTTTCTCATTTTACATTTCCACATTTGATTTCAAAGGGCATATATCACATTGTAGTACTAGCAATTTAAGTTTATCTCTGACTAGCTTACCAATAAATGAGACTCAGACTATGGTTAGTTTACTTGTCTTCTACAATTACAGGAGGGTCTCCTCTAAGCAACTCTTCTAATTGCTAGCCTGGCTACCTCCCCAGCAGTGTACCCCACACATGTGCTATTTCTCCTGGCCATGTGCTCATGGTTCCTCTCCCTCATGGCAGTTTTCTCCTCTCTTTCATTCTTCTTCCTTTTCTCCCTTATCTCTCCTCCTCCAACCAGGTCACTCCAAACTCACCTACCTCTAATCCCTCCAGTAATTGGCTGTAGCTAATTTTATTTAACCAATAAAATTGGTTCTTTTAAATCAAGAAACAAGGTTTACATAAGAAAAGCTTGTAAACACTTGTAGGTCTAGAGCTTTGGGTATAGATTTTAGCATTACAATACATAGCAACAGACCAAACCTCAACATCACTAGACAAGATGATCAACCTGTGTATCAACATGTTCAGGTCTCCAGTTGAGTTAACATAGACACTGGTTTCCTCCCCACCAAACCCCCATTTTGGAATTTATGGACCACATAACTGGAATCTATTTCACCCAAACTAAATGTAAACAAAATCCTTCTTTTTCTTTAGCTGATTGTCAGAAAGCATGTGACTACTTCAATTACATAGTACAAGTTTTAGCTACTACCAGATAAAAATATGTTGATGGGTTTTATAGAAACATAACATGGAACTTCACTGGCTCTACAACTTTCACATTGAATCTTTCAAAAGCTCTACAAATTTGTTCTCAAACTCTGGGACTATGGTTCTGATGGGGACTCTTTGCCAATAGATGTATCTTCTCTTTGTTTATTCATTTTTATAGTCAGAGAAGGAAATTGTATATTTTACTTCTATCAACATATATTATCAAAGGTGTTGTGTTTTATAGAGATGAAAGAACCAGGATATGTTTGGTAGAAGCACAGTATGGTGAAGTGGAATGGGGTGCTTATGTGGGCCCATGGTGAGGCATCCCTTTTCCCTGAGGTACCAGTCATACGATGGATATAGTATGAAATAGAATTTATTTAGGGTATGAGAAGGGGAGTTGAGGGAGTAGAGACAGAAAAAGGTAAAGAGGGAAAGAGAGAGAGAGAGACACACACAGAGAGAGAAAGACAAAGGGACAGAAACAGAGATTGAAAGAGAGACAAATGACAGAGAGAGGGAGAGAGAGAGAGAGAGAGAGAGAGAGAGAGAGAGAGAGAAGAGGCTGACTAGGAACACATGGAAAGAGAGGGAGAAGTGTTGGGGAAAGAAGGGAGAGAGAGGGTAAGAGAGTAAGAGTATAAGAGGGTGAGAGGAAGAAAGTAAGAGAGAGAGGAGGGGGCAAACAGATATTTTTATAGTGAGTTAGGCATACTAGGATGTTGCCAGGTAACTGTGGGGCAAAGCCTAGAATGAATGCTAATATTCCTTTGTTTTGGTTTAATTAAAAAGTGAAAAACTAGAAAGAGGTGATGGTAAAGCAGGAATAGGGTCATGTGATCTTTATCTACTTCCTGCTGACTTGGGATGATGTGTCTCTGGGAAACCTAAGAAATTGAGGATGGAGATGTATGATAACTGATAGTGTAGACTTAGCATGAGAAACACTTTACAATTATAGTTAAAAGGCAACCAAAGGGAAATACAAGTTCAGTAACTTGTGATTATAAATGTGAATCATATATCGGAATGTTTTATTAGGGTTAGTCTGATTTATAAGAACTCTATTGATTGTCCAAACAGTGGCACAGAAAGAATGGGAAATACGAAACATTTAATCACTAGAAACTGAGTTTAGATAAGAAAATAACAGAAGGTTACATCTGTGAAATCTTACATCTGAACTTGTGTATCTTTACTATGATGTCTGTGAACAAGGCAAACCTGTCTGTCTTTTTGATACTACATCTGGTAGTGTTAGCAAGTTAACAAATTGACTATTGAGCTAATAAGGTGGTGGCTTACTTTGGGTTAAGGAGCTAGAGGTCTGTTTTCCAGCTGTCAGTGTAGTTAGAAATCTGGGAAGAATAAATTATAATCTAGGAGTCATGTATTAATTAAAATTACAGAGGTTGGTCTATCGTTCACTACCTAAACAGTTGCCAGGTCCCTTTGGTCTCCATTGCAACTTGGGCAGAGTCAATATGGCCATCGGGCCCAGAAAACTAGAAGGTTTTCCTGTGGAGAAGGTACATGTGAGGAACGACTCACCTTGACTTAGGCAATAGGAGACATTTAACACTCTGCGTATCCTGTTTGTCCACAGTATGGGTCAAGCCTTGGCAGCTGTCAAGGCAATTAAGCACTATTTCTTCATGGTTATCATACAACATTCCAGGTAGAATCTTGTGCCCATATCTTTTTCAGAGACCTTGGGGATGGGGTGGTAAACTGTTAGGCTTTGGGAATCTTTGTCTATCACAACAAGCCCAAGCATTTAACATTACATTTAGCATATTTCTGACAAGATTTAGAGTCAGTACCCATTAAGCATATCTGAGTTAGACAACTTTTGTTTGTTTGTTTAATTACTTGTTCTAGAGTGTATCTAGCAAAAAAGGAGAGCACACCATGACTTAATGACAGTAGCAAAAATAAGGCTAAACATATATTTAGGGCAGTGATCTTTAACTTTTACTGTATAGAAATCATTATTGATGAAGGCAGAATAGAATGAAAACCTTATCTTAATTGCTGGCTTTGACAGGCTGTACTCCTAAAGGCAGTGAACTAGGGACTGCCTATAATAAAGATGGTGCTGAAGCTACAGCCAGTCACGTGACTGCCCTTATCTAAGATGTCGCTGAAGCAATAGAATAGCAAAATCATATCTGCTACAACAAAGATGGTAGATAGTCACAGTATTGCCCCTAGTTAAGATGGCATTGAGTCTCGTGTTACACCTTAGAATGGAGCTGTAGAAATGTGGTTGTATATCTTAGCATGGAACAACAGAAGCATGGCAAAGACAAATATTCAGGTGAATCTAAGCAGGTTGAGTGGTGAGTGGAGTGGCTTGGCAGCAGGCAGTGTCCATGGGAGTGTACCTGCAGCCTTTCAGAGTAGAGTACTGAGCAGGGAGCAAGAGAGAGGAGCAAGGCAAGAGTGCATGAGAATCATGGAAGCAGGAACCTGGAGCAGAGAGCAGGGAGCAAACCTAGAGAGAAAGATGGGGAAAAGCTGGATCACTGGTGTGTTATAAAAGCACATTTAAGCAGCCATGTAGAGTTATTGGTTTGTGGATAATGGGGCCAAATTTAGCCTATGAATTTGACATGAATGCATGGCAGCTGAAGGCATTCTCTTCTGGGCAAGAGCAGGAGTGAAGCTAGAAATTTTCATGTTTAAGCATCCAGACAGCCAGACCAGATCACCAGGTCATCATGTGGTGAAATTGGTAGGTGAGATCTGAGCCAGATGTGGGGCTCAGAGCCTGAGGGAGAATGGTTTATCTAAGCTTAGAATATTTTTCAGCAGCTGGAGAAAACCATTTCTTGGAGAATGAGAGGGAAGGGGTCACCCAGGGATAGAAGCCCCAGAATGAAGGGCCAATGAGAAGGCCAACTATGACTGTAAATTCCTCCATCCTCAAGGACATCACAGGATGGCTGTGAACTCAACATCTCTCCCTTGGAACCAGGGAACATTTGTGCTGACCTGTTGTGGGAGGGAGCTTACCAATTTGCTAGTGTTTGGGTAGATAGGTCCAGTGAGCAATCTGATGGCTGCAAAGTCCATGTGGCAGCAGGAGATGTGAACCTGCAGTTTCTAAATCTGAGTCACAATGCATTAATGTTATGTTTTATGAAAAAGATAGAAATAATGTGTTTGGTAGAGGTGCAATATGGTGAGGTGTAATTGGGTGCTTCTGTAGGACCATGCTGAGGCATCCCTTCTCGTGAGGTACCAGTTATATGGCTATATCCAGATATAGTATGGAATAGAATTTATTTAGGAAATGAGAAGGGGAGTTGAGGAGGGAGTAGAAACAGAGAGAGACAGAGAGAGACAGAGACAGAGACAGAGACACAGAGAGAGATTGAGAGCAGAGGCTGGATAGGAACAAGTAGAGAGAGAGAGCGAAGGGGATTGGGGAGAGAAGGGACAGAGAGGTTAAGAGAGTAACAGGGTAAGAGAGTAAGATGGAGAGAAGAGGGCAAACAGTCCCTTTTACAGTGAGTCAGACATACCTAGCTATTTCAAGATAACTGTGGGGCAAAACCTAGAAAGAATGCTAACAAAAGGTATTCTCATTTTGAGCATATTATTTTTATAATAAATTACCTTATAATACCTTTTGAGCAGTATTTGCAGTTTTAGTCTTTTGTGCCATGATGAACTAGTAATACCATTTGCATTGATTAATTTGGATAGTTCTAAATGGTGTGAACTATGCTTTAGTTTTTCAGATGATATGTAGACACCAGGTAAACATCTCCATGTTTGATGAGTTGTCTTCAACAATGTGGCCTGGTTTTCACGTTAGTGAAGAGTAACCTATTATCTTTGCAATAGCCTGGGTTGTTTGGCAACTTCCTTCAGACCCCTTTGATGAACAACTCAATTGTACATAACCCACTCCTAGTACTGGAAACTTCATTTGGAAACAGAGATGGCTAGTTGGGTGTTTCATCTCCTTTGTTATTTGGAGAGTTCACGAGTATTGCTTTCATATATTTTAGGAGGTTTCTTTTTTTTTTTTTCCAACTTTTATTAGATATTTTCTTCATTTACAATTCAAGTGTTATCCAGAAAGTTCCCTATACCCTCCCCCCTCCCGGCCCTGCTCCCCTAACCACCCACTCCCACATTTTGGCCCTGGCATTCCCCTGTACTGGGGCATATAAAGTCTGCATGGAGGTAGCATGGTCGAGTGGTCTAAGGCGCTGGATTTAGGAGGTTTCTAAAGCACTAGGTTTCCATAGAACAGCTCAAATACTTCTCAGTTACAGGCATCTATCTCTGCATTCCCTCCCCTAGTCCCATCTTTCTTCTTTATGTGATCTTCCTGTTCTCAGGGTTTTTGTTTTTGTGATGTTTTGATTTTGTGATGGAGTGTTTTAATGACTATTAACTGGGGTGATTTTTAACAGGATCTACTTTGTGTTAAGATAAAAAAAAAGTTTGACACTTTTAGAACATTTTCCCTCCACAAATCTCATAAAAGTACACCTTAAATTTGAAATAGGTAAATAAAAATTTAATTAAAATGATAACACAACTAGTTGAATTACCTAGCTTAATTTGAAACATTCTTCATGTGATTTATCCCATATTTACAGTACAATGGTGTTTGTTATTGAATCATTCTCAATGAAAACAAATTCAATCAATCCAGAACAAAATTAGATTTGATAAATGAAGATGAATTATAAATCTGTATCATTCTTTCATAGTGCACCTGTCACTTGTTTTACCAATTACATTGATTTTCAATAAAGTCACAGGGAGCTTGTGAACATGATTTATTTAGTTACTATATTTGTGTTGAGGTTACCATGAACACATTCTGGTTCATGAAGGACCAAAGGATATTGACTTATTCCTTTCCAGTGAAAGAATTTTTGGTTACTCAAAACTATTTTCTGGACTTTAGTTTGTTTCCAAGTATCATAGGAATATTTATGTCTGTATCTATACCTATGTATCTCTATATACAAAACACAATAATACAGAAACTATGCTTTCACCTTTGACAAGTAGTAACTCCCCCCCACCCATAATCTCAATGAAATAATGCATAGCAAGAATCCCCAAAGAACTCTTTAGACACAAAGGGTAGATATCGCCACTGACAACAAACAGAGAAGTTAATGAGACTATTTTTGTATGAAGGGTAAAGGTGACTGCTTTTACCATCCTCTTATCCTTTATCTTGTTATTCAGGTCATTTGAACACAACTAATGCTACTTTCCATAATAATTTAAGTATGACTCAAGAAAAGACTGTATTTTGCCAGCCAACACTAAGGCATTACAGGGATATCTTCTGGATTTTTTTTTTTTTTTGCGGGGAGTGGGTAGAAAAGTTTGGCAGAAAGAAATTTACTAGCAAGTTTTCCAGTTGTGAGAGAAATGAGGAGTTTTTCAGGAAGTATGGAGGCTGTTGGACTTTCTTCCCTGAAGAAAATTTGTGTGTGTTCTGGGATCCTTGCACTGAAGGCAAAGCAGGATTCTTTGGGCATTTTAAAAGTTATATATGAACATAGGAGATCTTTCCATTTTCTGATATCTTCTTTGCTTTCTTTCTTTGGAGACTTGAAGTTTTTGTTATACAAATCTTTCACTTGCTTGGTTAGAGACACAGAGGTATTTTATATTATTTGTGACTATTGTGAAAAATATTGTTTCCCTAATTTCTTTCTCAGCTTATTTATCCTTTGAGTAGAGGAAGGCTACTGATTTGTTTGAGTTAATTTTATAACCAGCTACTTTGCTGAAGTTGTTTATCAGGTTTAGGAGTTCTCTCATGGAATTTTGGGATCACTTAAGTATTGGCAGGATTAATATAGTAAAAGTGGCCCTTTTGTCAAAAGCAATCTACAGATTCAATGCAATCCCCATCAAAATTCCTACTCAATTCTTTATAGAGTTAAGAAGAGATTGAAAATTCCTTTGTAATAACAAAAACCACAAAATAACAAAATTATTCTCAGCAATAAAAGAAATTCTGGGGGAATCACCATCCCTGACCTCAAGCTGTACTACAGAGGAATAGTGATAAATACTTCATGGTACTGGTACAGAGACAGGCATGTAGAATAGTGAAACAGAATTTAAGACCCAGAAATGAATCCACACGCTTATAGTCACTTGATCTTTGACAAAGGAGCTAAAACCATCCAGTGGAAAGAAAACAGCATTTTCAAGAAATGGTGCTGGTTCAACTGGAGGTCAGCATGTAGAAGAATCCAGATTGGTCCATTCTTATCTCTTTGCACAAAGCTCAAGTCCAAATTGATCAAGGACCTCTACATAAAACCGGATACACTGAAACTAATAAAAGAGAAAGTAGGGAAGAGCCTCAAACACATGGGCACAGGGGAAATTTTCCTGAACAGAACACCAATGGCTTATGCTCTTAAGATCAAGAATCAACAAACAGGACCTCATAAAATTGCAAATATTCTGTAAACCAAAGGACACTATCAATAGGTCAAAATGGCAACCCACAGTTTGGGAAAAGATCTTTGCCAATCCTACATCCAATAGAGAGCTAATATCCAATATATACAAAGAACTCAAGAAGTTAGACCCCCCAAAGAAACAAATAAAACTATTAGAAATGAGGTACAGAGCTAAACAAAGAATTCTCAGCTGAGGATATCAAATGGCTGAGAAGCACCTAAAGAAATTGTTACCACCCTTAGTCATCAGGGGAATGCAAATCAAAACAAACCTGAGATTCTACCTCAAACTAGTCAGAATGGCTAAGATAAAAAACTCAGGTGATAGCAGATGCTGGTGAGGATGTGGAAAAAGAGGAACACTCCTCCATTGCTGGTGGGATTGCAAGCTGGTAAAACCACTCTGGAAATCAGTCTGTCAGTTCCTCAGAAAATTGGACCCAGCTATACCACTCCTGGGCATATACCCAAATGATGCTCCAACATATAACAAGGACACATGCTCCACTATGTTCATAGCAGCCTTATTTATAATAGCCAGAAGCTGGAAAGAATCCAGATGCCCTTCAACAGAGGAATGGGTACAAAAAATGTGGTACATTTAGACAAAGTGGTACTACTCAGCTATTAAAAACAATGACTGTATGAAATTCTTTGGCAAATTGATAGAACTAGAAAAGTATAATCCTGAGTGAGGTAACTGAGTCACAAAATAACATACATGTTATGCACTCACTGATAAGTGAATATTAGCCACAAAGCTTGGAAAACCCAAGATACAATTCACAGATCACATGAAGTTCAAGAAGAAGAAAGACCAAAGTGTGTGCGCTTCAGTTCTTCTTAGAAGGAGAACAAAATACTCACAGGAGGAAATATGGAGACAAAGTGTAGAACAGAGACTGAAGGAAAGACCTTCCAGAGACTACCATCTCTCTGGGGATCCATCCTTTATCCAGACACCAAACCCAGATACTATGGCAGATGCCAAGAATTGCTTGCTGACAGGAGCCTGATATAACTGTCTTCTGAGAGGCATTGCCAGAGCCTGACAAATACTGAGGCAGATGCTCACAGCCAACCACTGGACTGAGCACTCAGACCCCAATGGGGGAGTTAGAGAAAGGACTGAAGGAGCTGAAGAGGTTTGCAACACATAAGAACAACATCAACCAACTAGACCCCCCAGAGATCCCAGCGACTAAATTACCAAACAAAGGATGCAGGTGAAGGAACCTATGACTCCAGCTGCATATGTAGCAGAGGACAGCCTTGTTGGACAGCAGTGGGAAGAAAGGCCCTTGGTCCTGTGAAGGCTGAATGCTCCAATGTAGGGGAATGCCAGGGTGGGGAAGTGGGAATGTGTTGGTTGGGGAGCACCCTCATAGATTCAGGGGGAGGGAGGATGGGATAGGGGGTTTCCAGAGGGGAAATCAGGAAAGAGAATAACATTTGAAATGTAAACAAAGAGAATAGCCAAAATATGTTAGCTATGAAAAACACTATACATGGTTTTCCATTTCCAGATAGCAAAGGGGGAGTGCCACCACAATATGCTATTTAAGAAGACACTGGGTTTAGAATTGTTAAGATTTAACATGAAATCAAATAAAGCAATAGATATGCCACAAGTTCAGTAGAAGCATAAGAAGAACCCATATCATATGTTGGTAGACATTTTGGGTGGATTTATTGTATAGCACTAATAAAAGTGTACCATAATTGCCTGGTTATGTATCATTATATCCTTAGAATATTCTTGGGATGTCCACAAATTCCCTGAGTGTTGCAAGAGATCATGTACACACAACAACATAGAGTGTTCTGTATACCTATGCTTGTACCCATATAAAGTGAATGTCGAGGCAAAAACTGAGATGATAAAAGTACCAATAGTTTGAATATTATGTTTAAATATGTTTTAATAGGAAAACATGAAATACTGTTATTAATGATGAAAAATTAAAAGAATGAAAATTAGTAAGAACTGTATAAATAATGTGTTACAGAGATGATGGCCAGATGAAAATTTTCTTTGAAAATGAGTAAAACAAGATCAAAATTAAGGAAAACTGAGAAAAAGGTGAAGTATGAGCATCCCCAAAATAGTCACAGAGGGATGTATAGCATGGTGGTCCTAACAATTAAATGACATGTATGTGTCTCTTCCAAGGGAGCCAATATAGTAAAGCAAAGCATCTTGGGCTAGTGTGAAGCTCTGATGATCACTTCTGTAGTTTGTGGCTGATGTTATATAAGCTGGAACTGGAAACAACATCTGTCCATGTTCCCATGCTGACTTGGGGGATCCTTTGTTTTAATTTATCGATTTATGTCAACTATGGAGCTATGCTTGAATCATCTTTGCTACTGATGTCCACTTGACATTTTGAGGATTTTCATTGAGAAATTTTAAGGCTTTGTAGAAACTAGTTACTCTGAAGAGTGTACGTCCATCTTCAGATCCTGTTTTGGAAATCCATTAATCTCTGGATGAGTTGTACTACTTTTAACATATAGAATAAGTGCAAGACACATCATCTTGGTCATCAACTCAAAGTTGCACATGAAGTTGGGAGGAAAAGGTAAACAGGAAATAGGGATGGAGTAGAGGGAAGGGAATAGGGGTGGGTTTGTCAAAATATATATTGGTGAACAAATTTTAAAACAATAAGTAACAGAGTAGATCACATGTTTTCTGTTCTCTGCCCTTGGATTACTTTCCCCCTTACCTGGTTGTGCCTCAGTGGAAAACGTTGTGCCTATACCTACTTGGACTAAATGCTCCAGGGTGATGTGATACCCAAGAGGG
This sequence comes from Mus minutoides, assembly GCA_902729485.2. Classification (NCBI taxonomy): domain Eukaryota; kingdom Metazoa; phylum Chordata; class Mammalia; order Rodentia; family Muridae; genus Mus; species Mus minutoides. Next base: position 54,354 of record LR750894.1, on the reverse strand, counting down.
CTCAATTTCTTTGAGGAGAATGTATGGGGACAATGGGAGGAAGGTTTGTAAGGGTAGAATTAGGAAGAGAGGTGATAGGAGGCTGTGGTAGGATATAAAGTGAATTTCTTAAAAATTAAAAGTAAAAGTAAAATAAAAGTATATATAAAAGAAAAGCCCTGAAATGATGAACAAATATCTTTAGGACCATGTTAAAGATTGAGAAGTGATGTGCCCACAGACTTAATTTCAAGGTAATTCTGAGCCAATGGTCTTAAATTTTGGTTCTTGTAATCAGGGTAATATTAAAAGTTAGCAGGCAAAAGCATTCTTTTCCAATCTTTTGAAGTTTAATGTTTAGCTTTTATTTAAAATTTAAGTTTCCAGTGTCAAAGTTTCCACATTTTTTTCCTTTCAACAGAGCTGTTGATTGTATTTACAAACAGGTAGGGGATTCTGTCTTATCTAAGATATATAGAGAACCAGGGAGATGGTTCAGCAGGTAAAGCTTTTGCCACACAAGCCTGATGATATGAGTTCAGATTCCTAGGATCCATATAAAATCTGAATTCCTAGAGCAGACATCTGTCATTCCAGTAGGCTAATGTGGGGAAGGGGTGGCAGGGACATGAGACTCTCCATAAGCTCACAGACTAGCTAGCCTAATTCATTCAGTGACAAAGAGACCCTACCCCTAAAAAGGTGGAAGTGCAAGGACTGACAGACATATACCCAAAGGTTGTCCTGTGACCTCTACACACACACACACACACACACACACACACACACACACACACACACACACACACACTAGCATCCCCACATATCAGTAAGCACACAAGTAAAAGATATGCTGGATTTTATATATATCGTTCACTCAGGTGTATTTACAAATTTGTGCTAAAAGTTTTTAAATAGTCATAAAGGACTGTAACTTATGAAAAGAAATGTCTAGAAAACAATAGCGAAACAAATGTTCTTCAGCTCAAAGTGGGTCATTACCATTGACCATCTAACTTTGATTTACATAACACAAAGCAAATTATGCCTTGTCTGCAGAGTCTGACAAAATAGCCAACTATAAGAATTCACTATTTTTGTTTCATTTCAATAGCTCTCCCTATTTCTTTTGTTCTATTTATTCATTTTGTTAATTCCAGAGTAATTTTATGCTCTCAAAAATGATACGTGGGAGACTAAGAACTAATTTATTAAGAAACAATCATACATTTAAATACTCATCAAAGAAAATATTAAACTTTTTTTATATTAATGGGACTCAATTACTTTAAAGTACTTATAAAAGAATTGTGCTACTAAGATAAATAAAATTCCAGCATCATACATTAGAGAAATGGTACATCAGGAATCCTAAGTTTCCTTAGGGGGTAATTTATGCTATAGGGCTGAGAGGAAAGCATAAAGAACCAATCAGGTACTAAGGAATTAAAAAAAAACAAACAAACTGGGTCTGTATTTATATCTAATTTAAAATGGTTACCTCTGATGATAGTCACAAACTTTTGAATAATACAAAAATAACTGAAAACCTCTTAAAATCTTAGCGGTAAGACTAACCTAGACTGCCTAGAATATTAAAGAGTCTGAAAATGACAAGTGCATGGAGACAATGAGATTCTCACTGCATTTTACATCTACCATTCTTGTCCCCACATCATTACACGTAGGAAAGGTTCAGAGCCAGGAATCTTTAATCATACCTCAAATTCTCTGAGGAGAGCAAATATATCTGTATGTATACTGCTGTTTACATTCCTGTTATTAAAAAGCTTCAAACACATTTATTTATTTATTTATTTATTTATTTATTTATTTATTTATTTATTTATTTATATTAGATATTTCCTTTATTTACATTTCAAATGTTATCCCGAAAGTTCCCTATACCCTCCCCTCACCCTGCTCCACTACCTACCCACTCCTACTTCTTGGCCCTGGCGTTCCCCGGTACTGGGGCATATAAAGTTTGCAATACCAAGGGGGCCTCTCTTCCTAATGATGGCCAACTAGGCCATCTTCTGCTACATATGCAGCTAGAGACATGACCTCTGGGGGTACCAGTTAGTTGATATTGTTGTTCAACCTATAGGGTTGCAGACCCCTTCAGCAACTTGGGTACTTTCTCTAGCTCCTCCATTGGGGGCCCTGTGTTCCATCCTATAGATGACTGTGAACATCCACTTCTGTGTTTGCCAGGCACTGGCATAGCCTCTCTCGAGATAGCTATATCAGGGTCCTTTCAGCAAAATCTTGCTGTCATATGCAATAGTGTCTGGGTTTGGTAGCTGATTATGGGATGAATCCCCGGGTGAGGTAGTTTCTGGATGGTCCATCCTTTTGTCTTAGCTCCAAACTTTGTCTCTGTAACTCCTTCCATGGATGTTTTGTTCCCTATTCTAAGGAGGAATGAAGTATCCACACTTTGATCTTCCTTCTTCTTGATTTTCTTGTGTTTTGCAAATTGTATCTTGGGTATTCTAAGATTCTGTTCTAATATCCTCTTATCAGTGAGTGCATATCAAATGACTTCTTTTGTGATTGGGTTACCTCACTAAAGATGATATCCTCCAGATATATCCATTTGTCCAAGAATTTCATAAATTCATTGTTTTTAATAGCTGAGTAGTACTCCATTGTGTAAGTGTACCACATTTTCTGTATCCATTCCTCTGTTGAAGGACATCTGGGTTTTTTCCAGCTTCTGGCTATTATAAATAAGGCTGCTATGAACATAGTGGAACATGTGGACTTATTACCAGTTGGAACATCTTCTGGGTATATGCCCAGGAGAGATATTGCTGGATCTTCTGGAAGTACTATGTCCAATTTTCTGAGGAACCGCCAGACTGATTTCCAGAGTGGTTTTACCAACTTGCAATCCCACCAGCAATGGAGGAGTGTTCATCTTTCACCACATCCTTGCCAGCAACTGCTGTCACCTGAATTTTTGATCTTAGCCATTCTGACTGGTGTGAGGTGGAATCTCATTGTTGTTTTGATTTGCATTTCCGTGATAGTTAAAGATGTTGAGCCTGTTAAGGTGCTTCTCAGCCCTTTGGTATTCCTCACTTGAGAATTATTTGTTTATCTCTGTACCCCATTTTTAATGGAATTATTTGAATTTCTGGATCCAGCTTCTTGAACTCTTTGTATAGATTGGATATTAGTCCCCTATCAGATTTAGGATTGGTAAAAATCCTTTCCCAATCTCTTGGTGGCCTTTTTGTCTTATTGACAGAGTCTTTTGTCTTACAGAAGCTTTGCAATTTCATGAGGTCCCATTTGTCAATTCTTGATCTTATAGCACAAGCCATTAATGTTCTGTTTAGGAATTTTTTCCCCAGTGCCCATATCTTCGAGATTTTCCCCCTCTTTCTCCTCTATAAATTTCAGTGTCTCTGGTTTTATGTGGAGTTCTTTTATCCACTTAGACTTGAGCTTTATACAAGGAGATAAGAATGGATCAATTCTCATTCTTCTACATGATAACTGCCAGTTGTGCCAGGACAATTTGTTGAAAATGCTGTCTTTTTTCCACTGGATAGTTTTAGCTCCCTTGTCAGAGATCAAGTGACCATAGGTGTGTGTATTCATTTCTGGGTCTTCAATTCTATTCCATTGATCTATCTGTCTGTTGCTATACCAGTACCATGCAGTTTTTTGGGTTTTTTTTTGTTTGTTTGTTTGTTTTTTGTTTTTTGTTTTATCACAATTGCTCTGTAGTACTGCTTGAGGTCAGTGATGGTGATTCCACCAGAGGTTCTTTTATTGTTGAGAGTAGATTTTCTATCCTAGGTTTTTTTTATTATTCCAGATAAATTTGCAAATTGCCCCTTCTAACTCAATGAAGAATTGAGTTGGAATTTTGATGGAGATTTCATTGAATCTGTAGATTGCTTTCGGCAGGATAGCCATTTTGACTATATTAATCCTGCCAATCCATGAGCATGGGGGATCTTTACATGTTCTGAGATCTTCTTCTATATCTTTCTTCTGAGACTTGAAGTTCTTATCATCCAGATCTTTCACTTCCTTAGTTAGAGTTACACAAAGGTATTTTATATTATTTGTGACCATTGTGAATGGTGTTGTTTCCCTAATTTCTTTCTCAGCCTGTTTATCCTTTGTCAAACACATTTTTGATGGAGAGTAATTTCAATATGTATATTTTTTAATTAATTCAATATTTTATGAGGTTTGGAGTATCTACAGCACCTATCAATGCAGACATGTCAGCAGCCCTCAGTACAGCCACCCAGTAATGTTATTCACTTGGCATCCTGCATGGGGTGTCTGCAACCTTCCTTGCAAAAAGACAGTTTGGTTCGACACTGCTAAGTAGCTGGTACTGGTTCACACTTCACGATTCTGACCCCACTTGGTTACACTGCTAAGTAGCTGGTACTGGTTCACACTTCACGATTCTGACCCCACTTGGTTACACTGCTAAGTAGCTGGTACTGGTTCACACTTCACAATTCTGACCCCACTTGGTTACACTGCTAAGTAGCTGGTACTGGTTCACACTTCACGATTCTGACCCCACTTGGTTACACTGCTAAGTAGCTGGTACTGTGCACACTTCACATTCTGACCCCACTTGATTACACTGCTAAGTAGCTGGTACTGGTTCACACTTCACGATTCTGACCCCACTTGGTTACACTGCTAAGTAGCTGGTATTGGTGCACACTTCACGATTCTGACCCCACTTCATTATTTTAGGCACATTTAAGCACAGCACAATTTGGTAAATACTTTTCTGATAAATTAACTCCATGTGCACAATAAAACACCCATAAATTTTTGAGGAACAAAGTAAGCTAAGATCAGGTATGTCTACATCCAAACTTTGATAAGAGTATGGAAGGTATCACGTACATGACACTCATGTGAAATCTTCCATAATAAATGTAGGTTCTATTGATTGATTTCATGTTATGCCTTTTATAAAGACAGGTTTTATAGACAGATTGAAAATAAAACAAGCTTATAACAATGGTTCTGGAGAGAGTCAAGTCAGGCCTCTGACAGTATAGATAGCTCAAAGGTCATCAGGCTAGACTTCAGCTCAACTCTGGGAAGATAACTGATATTGAATTTCTTCTCTCAGACAGACAACCTTATGTGCTAACATTTAGGATCTCCATATGGCGAGTCTGTGAAGACAAGGATCTCTGTACCTCCTACACCTTCCAGTGACAGTTCTCCTTAATTCCTGCTTCTCCTTTTTCACACCCTATTCTGTCTCTCTTGATATTTCCTCTGGTGCTTTTAATCATTCAGTATGGGTGTATTCCTGGGATCATTCTTTATAGCTGATATTTTCCCATCTATCTACCTCCTTTGATGATTTTATAGCTCTCATGTTGGTTTTAATCAAATTGGATTTTATCTTCAAGCCACAAGTTGATAGCTCTTAACCAAATACTCTCATCTCCATTAAATGTCTAATAAATGCCTAGTTAATGTGTTTCAAATGGGTTTCAGACACAACTTTCCCAAAACTATTTTAATTATAGGTGTTTCTAAAGTATTGTTTTGTATATACTTAAGTTTTCTGACAGATGTGTGCAATTTTGGAAACAACAATTTAACGCCCATTTTCATAGACTAGGTAAGGTATAAAGAATAAAGGTTCATTTAGTTCACAGTTCTGGAGGCTGGGAGGTTCAGTTTCAAAAGATCATATTTGTCAAAGGAGTTCTTATGGTGGGAACACTACAGAATCTCAAGGTGTCATAGGGTATCACTCGGAAAGAGTTATGCACTGAGAGACACAGCATTTTATGGCCTTAAGCCACCCAAGATAGACCCTTAACCCATTAATTCATGAATAGATTAATCCATTCATTAAGACAGAATTCTCATGATCTAATCACATCCTAAAGATGGCACCTGTTAAAAACTCACAAAGGATTTTTAAACACCAGCTCTGGTGGGAGCTCTTAAATCACATTGGACACAAATGCATGCATAATACCATATACAAATACATGTGAAAAGCATATCTTCCTGGAAAATAATTCCATTTATATAGTATAAATGGAAGTAGACTTCCATCCTAAGATAATTTATAGGAAGAAAAAGCTATATACATAAATTAAACATGATATAGCACAACTTCTAATTTTTACTTACATGTAGTCATTTGTTTTTGAGACATGGTGTCAAGGAGCCAGCATGGACCCCAGCCTTTAGATCCTTTTGCCTCTATGCACCACCACAATTGTCTGTACTTACTTCAGGTTTTCTTTTTTTTAATTAAATTAGGTTTTGGGGTTATTAGAGACAGCAAACAAAAGCATATAGAGGAAAATATAAAAGCAGAGATGCACTATGGTACAGTAGAGAAAGAAACTTGAGAGGGATAAATGAAGTTTAACCGTGACCGAAAAGAAAACACAAGTGAATCCCTGAGCTTTACTATCTCCTCTGCATTATTGGGTTTGCATTATGATTTTGAGACAACAATGGAGTTTTGCACAGAAATTTTAGAATATAGAACACTGTATTTCTGTGAAGCATTGGGTTATAGTGAACAGAAACTGGGGAAAGATAACTGTCCATGTCAAGTGGCCATGCTTAAGCTACCCACACAGCGCCATGCAGAGCACACACTGACACCAGTCATTGTGGTGGTCACAGAAGTGCAATGCTGTCACGCAATGCCTTGCCTCTTCAGTCTTGTATGATTTGTTACCTGGCTCTAGACACTCATCGTGTTTCATTTCTTTCCAGACAGGATTTCTGAAGCACTTGGAATAGACCAGCAGCCCTCACTGGGAAGAGAGGCCCCTTGGTCTTACAAACTTTATATGCCCCAGTACAGGGGGACACCAGGGCCAAGAAGTGGGAGTGGGCGGGTGGGGGAGCAGGGCGGGGGGAAGGTATAGGGAACTTTCGGGATAGCATTTAAAATGTAAATAAAGAAACTATCTAATAAAAAAAAGAAAATGAAAGCAAATCAAATATTTTCTTCATAGAACTTAAATCCCACTTGGAAGTGGGAGTGAGTTAAGGGAAATATTGTGAAGAACTAGCATAGCTATAAATCAAATATATAATAATCTTTCCACTGCTAAAATAAAGATGTTTTAGATATAATATAATATATTAATTTTTGTAGCTTAAATTTGGCGAGGAGCATGGGAAACATTTCCTTATATATAAGAAATGAATAAAACACAAAATACAAAGCAAGTATTAAAATTTTCATCTTAGATAACTACAGGATGCACATGGTTATGGTATTTTTTATATTACTGAATATTTTATACCAAAATATTAATTAAAAAAATCACTGTGTTTTTCAGTGTTTAAATATTACATGTCATCAAAACAATAAATTGTAATATGTGTACTGAAAACCTTCATGTTGTTATTACATATTATGATTTTTCTTTTAAAACAATTATATGCTCTAAATTTCCTAGAGCAGGTGGGTTTCATTTATGTCTGTTTTCTATGTTTCTTTTACATACTTAATGGGTCTTCATTCCTGAAATATGTCTTTGGTTCTACAATTCTGCTTTTCAGAAGACAATATGGAGAGGAGAAAGAAACTGCCAATTCCTGTTTCTTCATTAGGGATTCAAAAGTCAGTTGTTATTGTGGTGTTTTAGTTGAGTAAAAGGTTCTTGTAAAACTTCCATGTGACAAAGCTGAGTTTGGCAAAAATGACTGTGCTTCAAGTGTTTGTAGTTCTCTTAATAAAGGGCTCTGTTATCCAGAAACAGCATCTAGCTAAGCAAGATTGCTAAGACATCAGACACTACATTAGGAATTAGAACACAGCTTTGCTTCATCAACCTGGTAACTGACTGGTTCATATGTAAGACACTTCTCTGTTCTAGTTCTCCATGCATTCAAAATAAGATTCTTTTAACTGCAACACAATTAAATGATTATATTTAAGACACAGCTGGAGAACAAGTAATAAGATAATGTGATTATCTGGGGGAAAGACTGGTTGATTAACTTCTGTAAAAACTCAAGCTCTTCATAGCTTAGAAATATGTAAAGGGTTAAAGAGATAGCACAGTAAAGAAGAAGGCTTTCTGTGCAAACATGAGTACTTGCATTCAGATTCCCAGAACACAATTCTCTCTGGGGATGAATGTAATAGTCCATGGTATTTCTCCCTTAAGTATTGTTATCAGATTGAATTTTATTATTTTATGGTGTGTGTATGTGTGTGTAAGGGGGTGTATGCATGTATGTGGGTAAATGAACATTAGTGCAGGTGGCTAGTGAGACCAGAGATGCTAGATTCTGTAAGCTGGAGCTTAGAGCAGTTGTGAGCTGCCCACTATATGTGCTGAGGACTGAAGTTGCTTTCTCTACAAGAGCATTGTGTGCTCTAACTATCAAGCTATCTCTCCAGAGTTCCCCCCACCTATTAATGGTTTTCTCATGTGTATAAATAAAAATTACAGTTACACTCACCAATCACTTTCAATCACCTTAACACATGTGAATTTTGATTTATTTATTTGAGCTCGTGTCTGCTCTGGCACCAAGAATCTTCTTTCTGTAACATTAAATTTTATTCTGTAAGTCACCCTCACTTTTCAAAGAAGATATAGTTTCTGAAGAAAAACATACTAGGAAGAGTTGGGAATTCCCTCTCCCAAATCATCACATTTTTTACTAGTCATAAAAATTGTGAAGTTTTTTGAGGCAGTGCTACATCCACTCCAGTAGTGACCCCAGTGACAGGCTGAAAAGCCTGTACATGGTCCCTAGGCAAAAAGTTCATGGAAACTTAGTCTCCTGGAATCGTGGCATCCTGTATAAAGAATGCTCCAATATCCTTGCTTTAGTTGGTAAACGGATCTGTGTGCTTTCCCTTAATATTGCTTCATTATAAGTGTTTCTAAGGATTGAATTTTTGACATATAGCTAAGTTAGATTCTAGGCAGTCCTTGATCTGACCCTGGGCATGGATAGCTAAGTCACCGTCCTACATAGGAATTTACCACTATCTAGGAATAAGAACGTTTGTGACCTGAGGCGGAACCAGACTAGATACTTACAACTATAGCTAGCTGAGTTACACCCAGATACAAGTATTTACAATGGCGTAGGGGGAAGGTGGACTATACAATAGTCTACAATAGGAACTATGGCTTCTAAGATTAAGGGGACCTTAGGTGGAGCTGTTTTTGATCCCAGTTAACATTGAATATTATCCCAGTTGGTTCCTGCCAGTCCTTCCATGTTTGCATATCTCTGTTTTGTGTAGAATCCAGTAACCTCATTGTACCTTCCAGTGTGTCACCTAACTTTCCTATTTTATTCTCTATAAAAGTCTGATGCTCAATTTGACAAATTGCATTCAGATCCACACTCCCTTGTGTCAAGTCTGTTTGTCACCCCACTTTCGCCGACTCCATGCCCATCTGCCCGAACCCCTGATTCCCACGGATTGAGGGGGGGGGGCTGACTAGGCCCGGTCCGTGGCAAGGCAGGAAAACTTGAAAGATACATCTGAATAATTTTATCATAAAGGTGCAAATGTCATTTTTACCACACCAGAAAGCTACCAATGGGAAATTATGGTTATTTTGAGAGCTGAGGCTAGAAACTGCTTGTGAAAATTAATAATAGAGTTAATTAAACTGTGAATTGAGATTTCCTTCCTGCTAGAAGTTTGCCTAAGCACTTGAAGACGTAACACATCAAATCCATTTTTTTTGCCAACCACCATAGTGATTTGAAGAAACACAGAATGTATCTTTTAATGTGTTATCTTTCCCAGAACGCTCTCTTTTCATACATTTCCCTTCCCTAACCCATTCTTCTTTGTGCATTTCTTCAGTTAAGTGATTCTTCCCTGCTCCCAATATTCACAGATATGTACATATTTACAGTTACTACCACCTGTGCCAAACAAACAGAATTCTTTCTCACTATAGTAAGAAATACTGCGGTTTCTTATTCCCCATCCCCCTGCCTGCCCTCCAGGGCACACATAGCTGCCCAAGCTAGCTACAGTCTCTCTAGAGCTCCATTGTTTGGCCATTTCTCTGCTGGCCTCCACTAGGTCTGCTGAATAAGGAACATCCAGGCATCCTACACCAAGAACAACCAGTCCAAGCTGTCCATTGGAGGCCTGCTACACATGGAGTACCTGGATTAAGCCTGCCTTTCATATACCTGCTATGCTAGGAACATCCAGGAACAACCATATGGCTACAAGCCTACTTAAGAAAACAATCAACATGAGTCAAGGCAACATGGCATCTTTAGAGCAAAGCTATCACACTATAGAAAGCCCAACACATGGAAGAACAAGAAAATTACCTTAAATCCATTCGTATAAAGATGATAGATGCTTTTAAAGAGGAAATATATGAATCTCTGAAAAAATGCATGACAAAACAATAAAACAGGTAAAGGATTTTGAAGATGACATTAATAAATCCCTTAATGATATAAAAGAAAATACAATGAAAGAGATGAGGAAATGAATATAACTGTTCAAGACCTGAAAGTAGAAATATAATCAAAAAAGAAAACACTGTCTAAGGGAATCTTGGTGATAGAAAACCTAGGAAAGAGAACAGGAACAACAGAAACAATCATCACTAACAGAATACAAGAGATGGAAGAGAGAACCTCAAGAATAGAAAATGTGATAGAAGAAATTGATATATCAGTCAAAGAAAATGCTAAATTTTAAAGCATCCTGACACAAAACATCCAAGAAATATGGGATACCATAGAAAGACCTAATGTAAGAATAATAGAAATAGAAGGGAAAGAGTCCCAGCTCCAAGAGCCAGAAAACATTTTCAACAAAATCATAGAAGAAAATCTCCCAAATCTAAAGAAATAGATGTTTATAGGCATACAAGAATGTCTTAAATTGGACCAGCAAAGAAAATCTTACTGCCACATAATAATATATACACAAAAGCTACAGAATAAAGAAAGAATATTAAAAGATGAAAAGAAAAAAAAGGTCAAGTAACATACAAAGGCAGACCTATCAAAATTATACCCGACTTCTCAACAGAGACACTAAAAGATAGAAATGCCAGACAACATTTTCCAGGCTCTAAGAAACCACATCAAAAAATTTTTTCATTTATGTATATGTATTATATGAATACACAGTTGCTATCTTCAGACACACCAGAAGAGGGCATCAGATCCCATGACAGATGGCTGTGAGCCAAGGTGTGGTTGCTGGGAATTGAACTCAGGACCTCTGAAAGAGCAGTCAGTGCTCTTAACCGCTGAGCCATCTCTCCAGCCCTCAAAACCAAATGTTAAATGTAAATAATATCTATCTTCAAATCCACCCCTACAGGAAATATTTGAAAAAAAAATTCCAAATCAAGGAGGGTAGCTACACACAAGAAAACACAGGAAATAAGTAATTCCACACCAGTAAAAATGAGATAAGAGAAGCACACACACACACACACACACACACACACACACACACACACACACACAAATGCCACCAATATCAAAATAACAGGAATTAACATTTGTTGGTCATTAATATCTCTTAATGTCAATGGACTCAATTTCCCAATAAAAAGACACACGCTAACAGAATGGATGCAAAACCAGGATCCACCATTCTTCTGCAACAAGAAACAAACCTGAGGTTGGAGAGATGGCTCATCTATTAAGAGTACTGCCTACACTTCCAGAGGTCCTGAGTTCAATTCCAAGCAACCACATGATGGCTCACAACCATTTGTAATGGGATCTGATGACTTCTTCTGATGTGCCTGAAGAGAGCAATGGTGGTGTACTCATATGCATAAAATACATAATAAATAAATCTTTTAAAAAAATCATACTGGGCAGTGGTGGCACATGCCTTTAATCCCAGCACTTGGGAGGCAGAGGCAGGCAGATTTCTGAGTTCAAGGCCAGCCTGGTCTACAGAATGAGTTTCAAGACAGCCAGGGCTACATAGAGAAACCCTGTCTCAGAAAACAAACAAACAAACAAACAAACAAACAAAAAACAAAAACAAAAAGGGAAAAAAAAAGAAAGAAAAGAAAAGAAACACATCTGTGCAGTAAACAGCTAGAGAAAAGTTTTCCAAGCAAATGGATCCAAGAAGCAAGCTGGAGTAGCTATATATATATAATTTGTAAAAAAAAAAAATAGACTTTTAACTAAAATTAACCAAAAGAGATGGAGAAGGACACTTCTTACTTATCAAGGGAAAAATCCACATCTCTTATCAGACAACCATGGATTAAAACTGGATTTCAACTGCAATAGAAATAACAGACAGCCTACAAACCCATGGAAACTGAACAACCCTCAACTCCATGATCACTCGGTCAGGGAAGAAATAAAGAAAAAATATTAAAGACTTTCTATATTTCAATGAAAATGAAGGCACAACATACTCAAACTTATGAGACACAATGAAAGCAGTTCAAAGAGGAAAGTTCATAGTGCCTTCATAAATAAATTAGAGATTTCTCATATGAGCATTTTAAAAGTACACCTGAAAGCTCTAGGAAAAAAAGAAGCAAACACATCCAAAACAACAGGAAATAATCAAATTCAGGGCTGAAATTTATCAATTAGAACCAAAAAGTACAATACAAAGAATCATTGAAACCAAAAGCTGTTTCTTTGAGAAAATCAACAAGATAGACACTTAGCCAAACTAAGTAAAAGGTGGAGAGACTGTACCCAAATTAACAAAATCAGAAATGAAAAGGGGGATATAATAACAGACACTAAGGAAGTCCAAAGAATCATTTGTTGTTACTTCAAAAGCCAGTACTATACAAGATTGGAAAATCTAAGTGAAATGGATAATTTTCTAGATATATACCATTTGCCAAAGTTAAATAAAAAACAGATATGGCCGGGCAGTGGTGGCGCATGCCTTTAATCCCAGCACTCCGGAGGCAGGGGCAGAAGGATTTCTGAGTTCAAGGCCAGCCTGGTCTACAGAGTGAGTTCCAGGACAGCCAGGGCTACACAGAGAAATCCTGTCTCAAAAAAAAAAAAAAAAAAAAAAAAAAAAAAAAAAAAAAAAAAAAAAAAAAAAAAAAAAAGATACTATTTAGGCCGGACGTGGTGGTGCACGCCTTCAATCCCAGCACTCGGGAGGCAGAGGTAGGTGGATTTCTGAGTTCGAGGCCAGCCTGGTCTACAAAGTGAGTTCCAGGACAGCCAGGACTATACAGAGAAACCCTGTCTCGAAAAACCAAAAACCAAAACAAAACAAAACAAAACAGAAACAAAAAAAACAGATAAAGTATTTAAATAACCCCACAACCCCTAAGTAAATAGAGCATCCATTAAAATTCTCACAACAACAACAACAAGCCCTGGGACAGTTGATTTTAGAGCCAGACTTTCAAAGAAGAGCTATTACCAATACTCCTCACATTATTCCACAAAATAGAAACAAAAGAAACACTGCTACATTCATCTATAATGCCACAGAAGCCCTGATAGTTAAACCACACAAAGACTCAACAAAGAAAAAAGATTTCAGAACGATTTTTCTTATGAAAGATGATGCAAAAATATTCAATAAAACACTTGCAAACTGAATCCAGGTACACATCAAAAACATTTTCCACCATGATCAAGTAGGCTTTATCCCAGGGATGTAAGGATGACTCGATATATAAAAATCGCCCTTCCACCTGGTACTTTCTGCTGGGGCAGACCCTTAGTTGATCTTCTCCAGTGAAGACACCATGTTCTGACACATCCAAGAGGACCCACTGTACTCAGAACAGTAGAGGACCCTCTGCACTCACAGCACTTGAGGATCCATTGCACTCAGAGCAGTTGGACAACACCTTGACTGGTTCACTGAAGACCCAACAGTCTGAAGGCCTCCCAGGAGATCTACTGCAGCCAGGGCAACAGATCAGCAGCTTCTCTGTCCCTGTGAAGAGCCCCCAGCTGGAAGGCACCACAGGTAGTCTGCTACAAGAAGATTGAAATAATACCATGCACCCAATCAGATCGAAATGGCCTAAGGCTGGTCTTCAATAACAGAAAAACTACAGAAAGCCCATGCACACATGGAAGCTGAACAACTCTTTACTGAATGATAACTTGGTCATGGAAGAAATAAAGAAATGAAAGACTTCCTGGAATTTAATGAAAATGTTGATACATCATATCCAAAATTATGGGACACAATGAAAGCAGTGCTAAGAGGAAAGTTCATAGCACTAAGTATCCTAGTAAAGAAACTAGAGAGATCTTACAATAATAACTAAACAGTACACCTGAGAACTCCAGAACAAAAAGAAGCGAACTCACCCAAGAGGAGTAGAAGTCAGGAAATAGTCAAACTCAGGGCAGAAATAAACCAAATAAAAAGAAAACAATACAAAGAACCAGCAAAACCAGAAGCTGGTTCTTTGAGGGAAACACCAAGATAGATAAACCCCTAGCCAATCTAACTAAAGGGCCAAGAGGGCATATCCAAATTAACAAAATCAGATATGAAAAAGGAGACATGACAACAAAAATGGAGGAATTTTAAAAAATCATCAGACCCTATGATAAAAGCCTATACTCAACAAAACTAAAAGAACTACATGAAATTGATGGTTTTCTAGAGAGATACCACATCCCAAAGTTAAATCAAGAGCAGGTAAAGTATCTAAACATGCCCACATAGCACAAGGAAATAGAAGAAGTCATTAAAAACCTCTCAACAACAACAACAACAACAACAATAACAACAAAGCCCAGGGTCAGATGAATTTAGTGCAGAATTCTACCAAACCTTCAAAGAAGACATGATACCAATTTTCCTCAAACTATTCCATAAAACAGAAACAGAGGCCCTCAACACACATAGTACAGGACTACTGGGTCTGTGTTCATTCAGAGATGATGCACCTAACCCTCAAGATGTTGGAGATCCCAGGGAGTTTAGAGGTCAGGTGGGGTGGGGGGTGAGGACATCCACATGGAGACTGGAGGCTGGATGGGAGAGGAGGAATAAAATATGAAGTTGAAAAATAATCAATCAATAAATTTTTAAAAGTCCATCAATTTAATGTACCATATAAACAAACTGAAAGAAAAAATATCACATGGCCATCATATTAGGCTAAAAATATCTGCAAAAAAACCCAATAGATGTCTGTGAGCAACCACTTCTTTATTTGCCAGGCATTGGCATAGACTCACAAGAGAGAGCTATGTCAGGGTCCTATCAGCAAAATCTTTCTGGCATATGCAATAGTGTCTGGGTTTGGTGGTTGTATATGGGATGGATCCCTGGATGGGGAAATCAAGTAGATATAAAGTGGAAAGAAAGAAGTCAAACTATCTGTGATAAGTATTCACAGATAATGATTATATATATATATATATATATATATATATATATATATATATATATATATATATATATGTGTGTGTGTGTGTGTGTGTGTGTGTGTGTGTGTGTGTGTGTGTTCCCAAAAATTCTTACGGAATACTCCAAAAGCTGATATACACCATCAACAAAGTGGCTGAATATAAAATTAACTAAAAAAATGAGTAGCATTCTTTTGTACAAAGGACAAACAGGCTAAAAAAGAAATTATAGAAACAACACCCTCTACAATAGCCACAAATAATACAAAACATCTTGGCTGCAACTCTAACCAAGCAAGCATGGGATGTATAGCAAAAACTTCCAATATCTGAAGAAATAAATAGAGGAAGAAATCAAAAAATGGAATTATTTTCTATGCTCATGGACCAATAGGATTAACATAATGAAAAAGATGATCTTACCAAAAGCAATCTATAGATTCATGCAGTTCCCATCAAAATTCTAACACAATTCTTTACAAGCCTTGGAAAAGTAATTCTCAACTGTATATGGAAAAACAAAAGACCCAGGATAGCTAAATTAATCCTGAACAATAAATAAGCTTCTGGAGGAATCTCCATCCCTTATCTCAAGCCATACTACAGAGATACATTAATAAACACTGCATAGTATTGTTACAGAAACAGAAAGGTTCATCAATGGAATCAAATCAGAACCCGAAATAAATCCAAATACCTACAGATATATGCTCTTTGACAAAGAAGTCAAAATCATAAATGGAAAAAAGAAAGCATCTTCAACAAATAGAGCTGGTCTACGTGGATGTCTGCATGTGGAAGAAGGCAAATAGCTCTTTATTTATCAACCTGCAAAGAACTGAAATCATGTGGATCAAACAGATGAACATAAAACTGGATACACTAAATCTAATAAAGGAGAAAGTGGGGAATAGCCTTGAATAGCACTTCATGAACAGAACACCAGTGGCACAGGCTCTAGGACCAACAATTGGTAAATGAGACCTCTTGAAACTGAAAAATTGTCTGTAAGGCAAAGGTCAATAGTACAAAAAGGCAGCCTAAATATTGCCAAAGGTCTTCACCAACCCTTCATCCAAAATATATAAGGAACTCAAGAAATTAGACACTTCTGAAGGGAACTTTGTGGAGTTTTATGACACACATATTCATGTTTCAAAGCATATAAATAACATTATATGGTATTATATGTAAATATATGTATATGTGTATCAGTGTGTGTATATATGTGTATGTATTATTGAGTGTGATATTGTGTGTGTGATATTGTGCATGTCAGTGTCTAGGTGTGCGTGTGTTAATTTGTATGCTAGTATGTGTATTAGTGTGTGTTAATAAATATGTTATCGTATATGTTAGTCTGTGTTAATGTGTGTTGATGTATGTATGTATGTAGGTATGTCTATATGTATATGCCAGAGTATACATGTGTGTTCTTGTGTGCATGCATGTGTGTGTGTGTGTGTGTGTGTGTGTGTGTTACTTACTATATGCTCGATGTCTTCTGAGGAAAAGTAGAATGGAGAAGACATTCAGTCCTTCTCAAGCCTTCAGCAAAGACATAATCCTGATACCTAAGGGAACACAGAACTGTTTGTGGACATGTAATCTAAATCATTTAAAAGAAATTCTACAAGAACTCTTATTCTTTAAGAAGGCATGACACAGATTTACCAGGATTCAACTTTCTTTGTATGTAGCTTTCAGGATATAGCTCCAGATAGACAAGCAACTATTTCTACGTTTCGCCAGAATGTTATTTTAGGGGCAAGTGATAATGAAGAGGAAAGTTCATTTTGATTTTCAGGTGGAAAAAACTTGATAGGTGAAGCAGAAAATCTAACAGTTCTCATATAAAATTGATATAGACCTCAAGTTGTGATATATCAAAACTGTTTCCACAGAAAGTCCTTCACTATTCTGTACGTTATCTTATGAAGTGTTTGTTTGTTTAATTTTTTGTTTTTGTTTTTGTTTTCTTTTTGGTTTTTTGAGACACAATTTCTCTATATCATTCTATCTGTTCTGGAACTCACTCTGTAGACCAGGCTGGCCTCGAACTCAGAAATCCACCTTCTTCTGCCTCCCAAGTGCTGGGATTAAAGGCGTGTGCCACCACGCCCAGGCCTGAAATTTTTATATCTTGAAAATTTCCTGATTTTGTTGGAGACCAGTGTGTCATGTGATATTTTTCAGGAAACTGTCTTATGAGAGGATGTTTTGCTGAAGCAGACACATGAGAGGGTGTTTGGCTGAGAACAGATCCATGGTATTTTTCTGTAATCTGCTTGGTAAAAGAGCATGTGATGTTTTGCTGGAGCAGACACTTTGGAAGACACATGACACTTAACCCAACAGACATTGGATGACACTTTGGTGCTGGGTCTCATTGGACTTTGCTGAAGCTGGTCTTCACTGACAATGCTCTGGCCTTTGTCTTGCTTTCTTCTCTGATCTTACAGTAACTTTGTAGAGAGAAATGAACCAAAGAACTTGTTGCTTAGGCAGACTCGTGCCCATAGGTGGAGCCTGGCAGTTGGTTCTGGATCAAGCAGCTGCTGATGATTTGTGTTGGGTGTTTAGCTAGTGGACCTGACTGCTAACAATGAAGATTGGAATCACACCAAAGAACTACACCCAAACATGTCCATTTACCCCTTGTGCCATCTTCCTCCCTTACCTTTGGTCAGTG
The DNA here is from genome assembly GCA_902729485.2 of Mus minutoides. Classification (NCBI taxonomy): domain Eukaryota; kingdom Metazoa; phylum Chordata; class Mammalia; order Rodentia; family Muridae; genus Mus; species Mus minutoides. Next base: position 36,326 of record LR750894.1, on the reverse strand, counting down.
GGCTATAAAGGAGGTTGAAGTGTTTAAGAACCCTTATTGAAGTCAGTTTTGAGAAATAAAAAAAATAAAAATAAAAAAGAAATAAAAGAAATTAGACACTAACAAACCAAATAACTCAATTCAAAATTGGGTACAGTAATAAACTGAATTCTCAACAGATGAATCTCGAATGGCTGAGGAGCACTTAAAGAAATGTTCCAAGTCTTTAGTCATCAAGGAAATGCAAATCAAAATGACCTTGAGATTCCACCTTATACCATTAGAATGGCTAAGATGTAAAGGCAAAGGCTGATGGGGATAGGGAGTGTAGGGCACACTCCTCTATTGCTAGTGGGAGTGCAAATTTGTAAAACCATTCTGGAAATCAATTTAGAAGTTTCTCAGAAAAAAATAGGAATATTTTAACCTCAAGATCCAGCTATACCCCTCCTGGGCATATACCCCAAAGATGCCATGCTATAGCACAGAGACACTTGCTCATCTACATTCATAGCAGCTTTATTCATAATAGCCAGAAACTAGAAAAGACCTAGATGTCCCTCAACTGAAGAATGGATAAAGATATGGTATGTTTGCACAATGGAATACTATTTAGCTATTTAAAAAAACAAAAAACAAAACAAAACAAAAAACAACATCATGAATTTTGCAGGCAAATGCATGGAACTTGAGCATATCATTATAAGTTATGTAACCCAGAGCTGGAAAGACATGTATGGTATGTATACTCACTTTATTAGTTGACATTAACCACAAAATACAGAATAACTATACTACAATCTACAGACCCAAAGAAACTGGATAATTAGGAGGTCCCAAGGACAGATGCACAAATTTCCATGAGAAGTAGAAACTCAATAGTCATTGGAAGTCGATGGAAAGAGGGAACTGGGTAGGAGAGGGATCGAGGAGGGGAAGAGCAGGGATCATCAACTCTGAGAGTGTAGAAGAGGACTGGGAGTAAGAATAGAAATCAATGAGGGGTATCACTAGGACTAGCTAGAGACCTGTACTCAGGGGACATATGGGGAGTCTATGGCGGAGTACATTAGCTGAGATTCCTATTAGAGTGAGATATAGAGACTGAAATGGCAACCTCCATTAGCTAAGCCAGATTTCCAGAGGAGAGAGGGAGACATCAAATTACCCACAAAACCTTCAACTCAAAATTTGTCTTGCCTACAAAGGTGCAGAGATAAATAAGGTGCAGAGACTGAGGAAAGCCAACCAAGAATTGTCCCAACTTGAGACCCTTTCAATGTAAGAAAGCCAACCCCTGACACTATTAATAATGCTATACTATGCTTACAGAGAGGAACCTAGCAGAACTGTCTCCTGAGAGGCTTGATCTAGCAGCAAATGGAGGCAGATCCAGAGACCCAAAACCAACATAAATTGGAGGTCATGGAGTCTTGTGGAAGAATGGGGGACAGAATTGAGCAAGCCAGTGGGGTTGAGGACACCACAAGAACCATAATGTCATCTAACCTGGACCATTAGGGCTTACAAAGACTGGGCCACCAACCAGGGAACATGCAGGTGTAGGGTTTCATGTCCACTCTGCCACAGGGCTTGGGTGGCTTGGGAGGCAGGACTCAGGAGTTCGACTACACTTACCCTACGCCTGTTGTTGGGCAGGTGTAGGGCAGTCTTGGGGACACCACTCTAGGGGTAGGGATCCCAATGAAAGTGGCAATCTATGGTTTTAAGACATTTATTGTGATGGCTGAAAGTGGATGAGTAAAACTGTACCTTGCTTCTCAGGGCAGGCCTAATGTTAAATACCTTTTGCAGGGTGGAGTGTCTGGGAAGAAAAGTTTTATTGGCTATGTCCTCCAGGCTTTTAGGTACCTCATTAAAATGGAGCTCTGTCTTGAGGCTACGTGACAATAGGTTATGTCCTCTACCTGTGTAGGGGCTTGGGGCGCTGCCCTTATGTGACTGATGGCCACAAATCTTGGGGGAGGGGATGTGGGGTGCTGTAACTATGTGATAAGAGCCAGGTGCCTTGGAGCAGGGCAAAACGCCTTCTGTCCCTTCAGGGTCACTGGTGTTTCTAGCCTTTGCTCAACCAGGAACCAGGCTGTGTTTTGCTACATGAAGGGACTGGATCTATGACCCCTACAGTTTTGTAGCAAATATGCAACTTGGTCTTTATGTGGAACCCACAACAGGTGGAGCTGGAACTATCTTGGTCTCTGTCCCTTGCCCCTACCTGGACTGCCTGGTTGGGCCTCAGTGGGAGAGGATGTACCTAGTCCTGTTGAGAGGCGATATCCTAGCATGGGGTGGTGCCCAAAGGAAACTCCTTCTCTAAAGAGAAGGGGAGGAAGCAATGGGGGGAGGGATTTGTGAGGATAGAACTAGGAGGAGAGGAGAGAAGGGTACTGTGATCTGGATGTAAAGTGAATAAAAAACATATTATTGGGGGGAAAAAAGAAATTTTATCATCATGACTGTGCCAGAGCATAGCCAGGTGAAAGTCTCAGGAGAAAATGCTGGCTCAATATCTAATGCTATTTTGTTGTTGTTGTTGTTGTTGTTGTTGTTGTTATCAGGCCAAATGGAATTGCACAAAGATTATTAAAGGGAACACATTAATCCAGAAAGTGCTTTTTGGATCAGAACAGTTTTCAATTCAATTCTTTGCCCTCTGTTCCTGGAGATACCTACAGACTTTCTTTCTCCCCTTCCTTCCCTGATTAGTTTATTATGATTGTTGGAAATGAATGAGGCTAGCATAGATTAAAATTTGTTACTGAATATTAAAACCCTAAAGCTATTTTCTCTGATTGTATTTCATAAACTATGAAATAACTGAAGTTGAACTCAAAATAGGATTGCATTGGGTAAAATTCACACACGTTTGTTACCACTGGTCTATAGACACTACAAGGATCCAAACATACATACTGGAATGGTATATCATTTCTGAAGTATACATTCATATTCAGATGTCAACCACCCTGAAATATGTTCATGTTGTGGATAGCCCTGGGGCTAGTTATATTTGATGTTAATTCTGTTCTCCTGTGAGTAGTTTAGAACAGGGAATGAGTCAGTACTCAAGTGATTTCCTATAAACCTGCTTCCCACCTTAATTTGTAAAATAAAGGAGAGCTGATGATTGGGCAGATAAAAGGGAAGGTGGGGCAGAAGGTGGGGGAGAGAAGAAGGAGAAAATGTAAGAGGGAGAGGATGCAGAGGAGGACGAGGAAGAAGAAGAAAAGCAGAGCAGAAGCACATGGCTTGGAGAAACCGCAAGTTCTAAGGGGTCTCATAAGCTATGAAAGATGGTAGTGTAGTGGTAGATCTACCCAATTTAGGCACACAGCATGTATTCATATTAACTGTGTTGTGTTTTCATTGCCAGGGCATATTTAGGAGGAGATTCACTGCAACACGTTCAGGTACCAAAATCCCCAAAATCTTGTTTTGTACACGGGGAGGGGAGGAGGTGGAGGAAGGGGAAGAGGAGGAGAAGGGAGAGGGAGAAAGGGAGGGGAAATGGGAAAGGGGAGGGGGGAGGGGGAAGGAAAGGGAGAGATAGGATGCTTACAGGCATAAATTTGCTGAATTCTCTGAGCTTCATGGTAATTTAGGCAAGTACTTTTGTGGTATAATCAAAATTGAGGAGTAGAAATGATTGTCATAGATCTGTTTGATCACAGCTACTTTGCTCACCAATTCTGTATTCCATATTCCTGCAAAAATATATCAAATTCAAATAATGATCCATTTTATACATTAGGGTGTTTTGTTTTGCTTTGTTTTGTTTTGTTTTGTTTTGTTTTGTTTTGTTTTGTTTTACTTCAATGTATCTGTCATCCTCCAAAGGAAGAATCCCTGCTGGTCTGCTATAGTGTATAACACCTGAAGGGATTTCAGAGTTCCTAGAAACACCCTGACTTTGTTAGATCTTCTATGGACATTTGCATTGCTCCTAAATTTTGTACTGTAAGTGAAAAGGGGTGTGGTGTCTGACAAAGCTCTTTTCAAATATTTCTTTTTATGATAAGAATTATAATGATGGTAGAGAAGGGAGATAGTAGAGAAATAACAATGAAGCATTTTTAATTGGGATTAAGAGAATATTTGCTCTATTACCACAAGTCAACTAAATTTTGATACAAATTATTGCTACTGTTTTAAATAATATAATAAATAATGAAATAGTAAAAGATTCTGTAATTATGTAGGTTTAGGCTCTTATTGAAGCATGTTACATATGTACTATGTACGCATTATATTTTGTTTTATTATATTGTGTTCCACAACATAAGCATTTAGTAAAAGGTGTCTCTGCCCTGTTCTTAAACTCCAAACCTCCATTATTATAAATGGATTAAGGAGATGGTTTGAAGACTAGGTTTTCTTTTCATCACTCTCATGTAATCTGATCTATTACATAAATTATACAAAGAAAAATGTTACTGAGAGTAAGGCTGTTAAGAGCTCCCCTTTCTTATACTTTTCTTTAAAAAATAATTTGCAGTTTTTATTGATATTGTTAAGTATAGTCTTTAACATTCTTAACACCATGTGTTGCATAGTAATTTCCCCCATAATGAAGTATTCCTTCTTGAAGGAAAGCTTAAGACACAGGATGTTTGAAAGCAACGGTCCTCACCCTTCCTAATGCTATGACCCTTTTCTATAGCTCCTCACATTGTGATGACCCCAACCATAAAATGATTTTTGTTGCTACTTCACAACAGTAATTTTGCTACTGGTATGAGTTGTAATGTAAATATTTTCAGAGATAGAAGTTTGCCAAAATGGGTCACAACCTACACTTTGAGAGTCACTGTTCTAATGTGAGGGAGAACATGCAATTTTTCAGGGATGTTAAATAAGCTCAGAAAGTAAATAACTGAAAAATTTTTTTCGGAAAAATTTTAAACTTACCAGATTCGCTAGTCTTTGTCCTCCCCAATAGTCTAGAAGCAGTAAGGAATGCTAGGGGACACTCTCACACCAGCTGAACTACCTGGAAAGAACACTCTGCAGCCTGCCGACTTCTCACTGTGCTCCAGGTTTCCAGCTCGTGTGAGATGTCACCAGTGCTTAGATGGTATTTTGGTGATGTAATTGTTTTGGAGTAATTTCTGCTTCTTAAAAGTAACCCATCATCTATATACCTTTAAACAACCTCAAATAACCTTGTTGGTTCACCAAGTTCAACTTTGGTGATATCTTTACTTTGGTCTGTCATTGGTCCCCATCTGCACTGTTATGTCCTATGCCATATGTTCTATCGTAGTTAGTATTCTTTGCCAAGTTGACTAGATCTGGAATTCATTTATAGGCACATATTTGAGTAGGTTTATATGGATAATTAATGGGAGGTTTAATGAAAGAAAATTCTTCTTCTGTGTGTATAGGGCTTTCTGCGACCAGCACAGTATTAGAAGTTCTGAGAAGAAAGTTTTTGCCTGCTTGCCTTCTCTTTTGCAAGTGACTGCATCTACTCTGCTGCTGACTTTAATGCTATCAATATTTGGTGACATTGGAACCCAGATTTTCATTCTTGCAATATGGGATGACGACCAGTATCATGTAGTTTGTGCCAGTTGAGATAACTGTCTTGCCTGGTGGTCTAAGCAGCTTCTAGGTTCTCAGCATAGATAGTTTTGGGGCTACCTATCCCATACTATGCAAACCAATCTAATACATTCCCTTGTAAAATGTAGCCATTATATTATTTATGTTCCTCAGGAGAATCCTGAATAATACATGCTCATATGTGCATCTAGGAACTCTCTCTAAATGTCACATCTATGTTTCAGGCAGAAAATAATGGCTACAAGTTAGTGTTTACTATGATTCTGAAAGAAAGAGATACACAGAAAAATAAACCCAATAAATTTGTAACTGCAATATGTGGACAAGTTAACACTGTAATTATTTCAGGACACTTTGACAAAACAGTTCCTAACAGGCTTTGATACATTTGATACAATAATTAGCAGTGTGACCTAAGGTAACTCAAGTGACCTCTTTGGTTTCTTTTCCTACAGAGCAAAGAAGCTGAGCCAAATAATTTAAAAATATTTTCAAACTCTAACAATTTATATTATCTTATAATATGGAAGATAAAAAGAAAAGTTTTGGCTTATTCCCTCTAAATGGGATGTTGAAATTGCTTTAAATATTATTTTAATGCTACTTACTTACTTCTTTGACTCTGTCACTGTTTGCTGTGTATATTTAGGTATTCTTGGGTTAGTGCATATATATTCAAATTTGTTATATAATCTTGGTTAATGTCATTTCTCTTGCCTCTACTGTGACTGTTTTGACTTAAAGTCTTCCTTGTGTGATGTAACCATAGAGAATTTGTGGTACTGAAATGAGTGAAAGCTAGCTTTTCTCAAGACATACACAGGTCATAACAATTCTACAGGCTTAACAGGGGATGTTTATAGCTTGTAAGGTCCAACTTCTAATTCACAGCCAAATGACTTAATTGCCAAGTTCTGTCAGTAAGATAACCAGAACAATCTCGATGAGGTTGTCAACTATTGAATCAAATTCATCCTTTGTTTCATAGGAAACAGTTCTTAGAAAGGCTAAATGGCTGTGTGAGAATAGTGTTTTAGTTAAAGGAAAGCAGAAAGCTTCAAGTGGACATCGTGCTACTTCTATAAGTGAGGTGGGTTTTACAGTCAGTTTTGTTTTTTCCTTTATAGTCCATTATTTCATTTGATGTTTCTTTTAAAGAATAGACTCAAACAGCACTATGATTTGCTATCAAGTAAATATCAATTGCTTTCCAGTGAGGAGTGTTGTTAGTCAATATAATCTATGACACAGTGTTAACATTTAAGAAGAATTAATGAAGGACAACAGTGATTGGTAGGTTGTTTGTGTTCATTTCTTATTTTTATTGATTCTTTTAAAGAATTTCATACCAGATTATTATATTTACATCATTTCCAGCCCTTTCTACACACACACACACACACACACACACACACACACAGAGTGAGAGAGAGAGAGAGAGAGAGAGTTATTTCTTCACTCATATGTACACAGGAAATATTTTCACTCTTCTCTTTATATTATTGAACTGTATCATACATTTCCTTTAGAAATGTTGCTTTCTTACGTAAAGGACCTATTTTCCAATAATGATTCTATAAGCCATTATCATTCGTCTTCATTGATGTCACAGTTCCAACATCCATGTTTCAAAATGTAACAATCAAAGGAAAAGAGGATATCTACATGGGGGTGGGAGTGGCGGGGGGAATAGAAGGGTAGTTTGGAGATGCTAGCGGAAGGAAAGGGAGGGAAAAATTAAAAAAAATAAAAAACTTTTGATTATAGTGGGACCACACTGTCTCTCATCATGAGGCAATTCTATGTTCCCACTCCTTTGAAGCTACCAACTACTGAATGGAAAACAACTAAAATTTATATAATGTAGTCACAAGTCTACATCATGCAAAAGTTGTATAGTTCTATCTTGTTTTCTTGGGACACTCACACTTGCAATCTAGCTGCCATGGAAAGAGAAGGCAAAGCCGTAGGACATGGAAGGGTTAAGTGGTGACTTCTAAATATGTGAATGGTGACTTCATGTAAATCCTGGGGCCACAGCACATTGAGTGACTAAAGGTCCATCCAACAGCATTATTTGGCAGACAGTTGAATGGAAAAGTCCTTAGGTGGCTTTGTCCCTTATAAACCCAGACACTCTTAGATGCTTTTTAGTTTTAGTATGTCAAAGTTTGGCTATCACAAGGCACAGAGAAACCATCTGATCTATGTCCTACTCAAAGTTTTGACATAGAAAATCCATAAGTGGATAACAACTTCTATTTGTACCTATCCAGCGGCCATGGACAAACTGGGTTTACCAGAAAGGGGTGGCGGGTTCGAAAGAAGAATGAAACCAAGATGAAGATTCTGATCAACGATTCAAGTTTAATATTCAGCACTGTGTTTATGTATTTATATAGGGAAAGCCCACAGACTGAATCCTTTGTTTCAGCTGAATTATGTTGCAAAGCAAGCTTATCAGGTAGTCTATTCCTGTAAGAAGTTCAAGTGCAATGACTCCACAATTCCATGTTGGTCTGGTCGTTAAGGTCCAACCTGGCAAATGCTCAAGGTCTCTTCAGCCTGCTCAAGGCTGGGAAGGGCACATCTATTGAATTGTTATTGTGGTAATAGAGACTAGCTTTAGCCCTAGGAGTATGGTAAGATAAAAACATTAATCCAGTACATAGATTATTTTTAAAGAAACTCAATTTATCCCAGTGTGGTGATGCACATCTTTTCTAAAACTCAGGAGCCAAAGGCAGGCAGACCTGTAAATTAGTAGTTACAATGGTCTACAAGAGTGAGTTTCAGGGCTATAACAGAGAAACTGTCTAGAAAAAAAAAATTTTAAATCAGCCTCACCATTAATACTGGGAAGCACTTCTAGCACCTTGAGTAAGTTTGTAGAAAAGGAAAGATTTGCCATATAAGGAAAAGCTCAGAAAACCTAATTTATGTGTTAAGATGAAAGAATACACACATACACACACCTAGCTAAAAATCTTCACACATATATGGCCTTGACTGCTTACAAGAAAATAAGGAGGAGGACAAAGATGATCTAAAGATGTTACTTTTAAAAGTAAAGAGTAAGGACTTTTCACCCACAAAACCACAGCTATTTATCCTTAATCTTACCAAATGGACAAAGTGTGTCAAACTATAAGAGGGTTCAAGCTAAATATCCAATCTAGAGTGCATTCCTAGGAGGTTTTCTTCATATTGCTAAAATAGCTAAGTTGGGGTTTGAGAGATGGGGTGGCTAGGTGTGTAAAGGCACTCCATGCCAGGCCTGATGAGTTGAATTCAATTTCCAGTATCCTCAGAACAAAGGAGAGAACCAACTCCAGCACACTGTCCTCTGACCTCCACACAAAGCTGTGGCCATGGGAAATGTGGGCTCAGACAGACACACAAAATAAATAAATTTGTTTATGTTTCTATTTTTATAATTAAAATATAAGTATGTCATTCTCTCCTCCTTTTATCCCCTCCCCAGCCCTTTCTATGTTCCCCCACTGCCTCCCTCTCAAATTCATGGCCCCTTTTCCATTAACTGTTACTTATAGATAAATAAAAACACACCTAGCTCTGTTATGTATTAAAAGTATTAAATACATAAATACAACATGCTCTCTGTGTTGCTTGTATTACTTGATTTCAGAGATGACCACTTGGGGTTGGATAATCAATTAGGGATAATCCCTCAGAAACGCTAACTATCCCTCACCAACATTCCTTAGTTCTTCCAGTCTTTTGTCTAAAAGTATGGCCCTGAAGAGCTTCCCACTTCCATGTTAATGTGTACAGTGGTGGTGCATTTGTTCAGGTCTCATTTAGGCATCCATATGGTTGAGGTATTATGAGTGTTGCTTCCCGATCAATCTCACATCATATGTCTGGCCCTCTGGCTTTTACAATCTTCCTTTCTAAGATCTTCCTGAGCCTTAGGTGCAGGAGTTCTATTGTGCGTGTATCCACTGTGTGTGGGCATGCTACCATCAATCCTTCTCTGCAGTTTGAATAGTTGCCATTTTCTGTGATGGTTTCTGTCTGCTGTGATGGAGAGTTTCTCTGATGTGCACTAGGAGCTACAGTTATCTTTGGATATAAACACGCATATCTAGAAGGTAGTTAGGAAATTTGCTCTTCTAAGTAAAGTGATAGTGGTAGATTCTTCTCTCAGGTTCATGACTTCACTAGCTAGGTATAGTTGGTTAGGTTTCCAGTCCCAACACCTTCATCCTATTGTACAGGCCTTATGTTCAATTAAAATGAATTTAATAAAACATTTAAGAATTGTTTGGTGCTCCTATAAGCTTTCAGACAATCAAAAGATGTTTTAGTAACAATGGATCATCCAATAGGCCATTCAGATTTATTCCTTAAATAATAAGACATAAAAACATTAGGTTCATGTTACTATGAATCTAAGTTAGAGATCAATTTACCTAGAAGAAAGCTATGGCTATTCCTATTTTGAAACAGAATTAATTATCACTTTGCATGTAAGAACTCACAATAATATTAAAATAACCATGTCAATTTGAAATTAGACCAACAAAGCTTTGAAATTCAGAGGTCATCACATACTCCTATGGAAATAAAAGCAGTGCGAGGAAATTACTTAGCTGCAATCAGGTATGCACTTCTTTGTGGCAAAGAAAGTTTGGCTTGGTGGTTTGATACAAAATCCTGAGCAAGAATCAAGAATCTCTAAGAACTAAGGCTGAGTTCCAATTGCTAAATTGGCAACATGTTCCAAGATGAATTCTAAAGTAGCTACTGTCCCACATTTTCATTTTAATGGCAATGACTATAGTGTCTTGTCTACGTAAGCCAGAGCATGTACTTCTAGACTGGAGCTGCAGTCAGGTAGATTGTGTGCCTACTTCACTCACAGGCATATTTTGTTAGCAGAAACTGGGACCAGGAAACCGAGCACTTGGGTGCTGAATCTGAGAAATCACAATGAACAATATCTTCCATAATTAAGGTATGTGGAGAGGTTTCAAGCTAATGCCACAATCAGATGAGTCCTGGGGAGATGGAGATGTCAAGAGATAATGGAGATACTAAATACATTTGGATAGAGCATGCATCACACACATATGCACACACACACACACACACACACACACACACACACACACAGAGAGACAGAGAGAGAGAAAGAGAGAGAGAGAGAAAGAGAGAGAAAGAGAGAGACAGACAGACAGAAACAGAGACAGAGACAGAGAGACAGAGAGACAGAGAGAACATGAAGAAGCTCTTACAATGTGTCTGTGGCATGCTAAGGTGTGTGTGTGTGTGCGCGCGCGCGCGTGTGTATCTTATTTTCATGAACCTGCAAGATTTTATTATTTTCCTTGTTAATATTAATGAGAAGAAAGGGCATTGTGATTTCTGAAGATAAGCCACAGAGTGCTATGTCTTTGGGCTTAACTGATGTAGAATTTTTGTCACAGTAACTGCTTGCCATACTGTAATAAGTTCAAATTACGCAGAATAACAGCAAAACCTAGAACTTATTTGAAGATGTTTGCTATGGAAGCCCACCTGAGTACCAGGGAAGAGTGTCATTAACATTCTCCTGTATGGATGACAATGCCATTACATCCACACAGTCACATCATCTACCTCAGCCTTGGAGAAATCTCAGCTAAGGGCCAAATGCAATCTTTTTCTTCTGTAATTACTCTAGTTCCTGAACCATAAAAACCAGAACTCTATTGAATTTTTTTGTTGTTGTTAAATGTCACTATGTCTACAGTGGCTTGTTGTATAATAATAAGTAATTTATAAATGCTAAAATAATTTTGAAGAGTTTACTATCCAAGCACTTACAATTCTTTATTAATCAATTAATTAGGTAACCATACATACATTGATATTTTTTCATGACAGGTTTTAATGATTTTAAAAAGCATCATGATAGGGGGTTCTTGATGATTTGGAGTCTTTTCTAAAAATCTGACAGATGATGATTTAAACACATTGGCAATTTGTAAAAATGCCATATGTCTTTAGCAAAAGAAAATCTTGTGTGCCGGGCGTGGTGGCGCACGCCTTTAATCCCAGCCCTAGGGAGGCAGAGGCAGGCGGATTTCTGAGTTAGAGGCCAGCCTGGTCTACAAAGTGAGTTCCAGGACAGCCAGGGCTAGACAGAGAAACCTGTCTCGAAAAAACAAAAACAAAAACAAAAACAAAAACAAACAAACAAAAAAACCCAACTTGTATTGTGTTTTCGTGTTCCTGTCTTTCTCTTATATAATATTAAACTACAATAGCATGAAACATTTTCAATGGTATTCTTTGGAGCACTGAAGCGTTGGGGTGGATGCTTAGTTAAACAGAACCAAATGGCAGTCATTCTCATCCGCTCACATGGACCCAGATGTGAAGTTATTTGCTTGCTTATGAAACGCAGCCCGGCAGCACTCAGGGACAGGATCAGTGTTCACCATCTGGTTCACTGACACAGCTCAAGTGTTGTGGTCAATCCCTGGTCAACACCATATGCAATTTATAAGAGGTGCTACGCCCACTCCAGTGAAGTCTGCCTGTTGGGGTCCAGAAGCCTGGAGGCAGGCACGAGGCAAAGAACTTCAAGGAAACTCAGCCTCCTGGAACCTTGGCATTCTCGTAGCCCTTATACTCAAACCCTATTCCTGCGTTAGTATGGTGTATGCTCTCTTTCAGTATTGTTTTATTATAAGTGCCTTTAAAGATTGCATTTTGACATAGGTGAGCCTCCACCAGTGTTCCAATGTCCTAGAAAATCTTTGAAGCCAACGAGCTAGGAATTCAGTGAGAATGTTACCTATTCAGTAACATTCAAATTTACTTCTAGTAGAGACAGTGAAACTAATTAGGCATTACAAAGAATGGAGCTAGAATAGCTCAGGGCTAGTCTGCAGAGTGATTACTTAGGACAGTAGCTGAGTCTCCACCCAAACAAGGGAATACATAATGGCCTAGCGAATAGGTGGGTTAACTAAGAAAGAGTTAGGGAATCCCCCTGGGACAGGTTTCTTCACTAGGCCCAAAGGAACAGCATAATTTACTAAGAACCCCTGGTGGTGGGCTTACGAATAGATTAGCATTACACCTGGCTCCATTCTAAGTGGTAAACAGCAGCCTGGTCCCCATCATCTTTTGATGTATACATTCCTTTTGTTTTGTGTCACTGTAACAGGTGGATGTATCCCACCTGGCTTTTCTTGTTTTTTCTTCTGCATAAAACAGTCCATTTTTCGTTTGGACATTACACTCAGATGCAACACACTCTCTCGTGTCATGTCTGTCACCCCACTTTTGCCGACTCCTTCGCCCACCTGCAACCAGAGACCCATTCCTTGCAGATAGGATACCCATAAAGAGGTCCATCTGTGGCAAAGAGGCATTTGTTAATTTGCTTTTCAATGGTATAAATTTTATATAAAGGATGTGATAGACATACTGTTTAAAAGTCTTTCATGAATTCTTGGGAAAAGTAACCTTAACTTTTAGCAGAAATCGTTTACTATTGTCTAAAATGCTACATTTTAGGTTTTTGAAAATGAGGTTTTCTCTGTGCTATATTTTGGTTAATGACATATGCAACATTTGCTTACGTTCAGGAAATTTTCTTAAATGAAGGGATGTTCATAAGTTGTCTTCTCCTTCCTGCTGCAGAGGCATAGCTCCCATTTTAGCATCCACTTCATAATGTAGATGAGCATAGCATCTACAGAGAAAGAAACAGTCAGGAGTAAACTAGATCTCTGACCACCCTTATAATTTCCATAGAAATTTCATTTGTGTTTCTATGGACTTCTGATAAAGAGAACTCACGTTTCAGTCTTGGTTACTATTATCTGGAATTTCTGTATGTAGTACTTTCCTAGGGTTCTTGTCACAAAACACTAAAGAACTGCTGGACAGACAGCAGAAAAAAACCAAAAAAACAAAAAACAAAAACCAACAGAAATACATTATTCATTTTGTAAGGCACAGGAAGTCCAGGATCAAAGTCAATTCTCTTTCTAGCCTGCCAAGGATTGGCTGCATCTTCATTTGAACTTTTTGCCTTTAACTCATCTGCTGTTTTGTTTTGCAAAGACACTAGACGTTGTCTCTAAAGCAAGGAATAGAGAAGATATGAGTAATGGGGGAAGTGAAGGAACAGATGCATCAATTGTCTGGTGTTCATCTTTTTTTTGTGAACTCTACATCAGATTTATAATACTGCTTTCAGAAACAGATTTTGACTATTAGAAAAAAATACACATATTTTGAATGAAAGTACATTTCATCAGTAGATTCATCAATTGAAAATAAACTCAATGCATTGAAAATAAGAGATAATATATGCCTATAATTATTTTTTAAATACTATGGGGAAATGGATGAGGAAGAGAAGAAACGAATAGTCATTGTAGATCTAATTTTCTGAAAACTGAATGAAATATAATTTAAGTAATTTAAACTACTAAGGGCTGGATTTAAAAAAAAAATGAGAATTTGTACTCACTAGTAAGTGGATATTAGCCCAGAAACCTAGATTAACCAAGACACAATTTACTAAACACATGAAACTCAAGAAGAATGAAGATCAAAGTGTGGACACTTCGCCCCTTCTTAGAATTAGGAACAAAGCACACATTGAAGGAGTTACAGAGATCAAGTGTGGAGCTGAAACAAAAGGATGGACCAACCAGTGACTGCTGCAGCCGGGGATCCATCCCATAATCAGCCACCTAATGCAGACACTATTGCATATGCCAGCAAGATATTGCTGAAAGGGCCCTGATATAGCTGTCTCCTGTGAGGCTATACCAGTGCCTGGCAAACACAGAAGTGGATGTTCACAGTCAGCTATTAGATGGAACACAGGGTTGCCAAGGGAATAGCTAGAGAAAGTACCCACGGAGCTGAAGGGGTCTCCAACCCTATAGGTGGAAGAACAATATGAACTAACTAGTACCCCCAGAGCTCATGTCCCTAGCTCCATATATAGCAGAAGATGGCCTAGTGGGCCATCATTGGGAAGAGAGGCCCCTTGGTCTTACAAACTTTACATGCCCCAGTACAGGGGAACACCAGGGCCAAGATGTGGGAGTGAGTGGGTAGGGGAGTAGGGTGGGAGATGGGGGAGGGTTTAGGGAACCTTCGGATAACATTTGAAATGTAAATGAAAAAATCTAATAAAAATTGAAAATAAAAAGAAAATTAAAATGAAAATTAGTTGAGTTGAAGGGCAAAAGTTTGAAAGAGTTAAGGTGTTTAAGGGCTTGGGTAAAAACAAGTCCCTGAGTCTTTCCTTGAAAAATTATAACAGTTTTGCACATGCTGCTCTCTGTGGTGGGAAGCCAATGCTCAGTGTCTTCTAAAGCATTGTGCCACTTCTCGCCATATGCAATGGGACAATGTGGTATATGACTGGCCTCCTGGTGGTTTGAGCCCAGCAATCAGAATAATCACTCAAATTTTGAGCTTATTTTCTATTAGTTATGTCTGTCTTGTGGTCAGGTACCTCACAAACAATGGGAGATAAGAGCTGGTTACTTTGGGCTCTGAGTCTCAGAAGTCATGGTCCTCCATGTCAGGAGAGCCACTGCAAAGGGAGCTGGCAGCCCAGGTCCTTCACATCCTGAAAGCAGACAAGGAAGCACAGGGTGTGGCTCAGAACAAAGTGAACAGATAATCTTCAAAGATTCTCCCCCAATTACCTATTTCTACAAATCAGGACCCCCTCCTCAAGTTTCCACAGTCTTTGAAGCAGCACCATAAACTGGACATTGGCAAAGTAGAAGTACGGGAGAAGTTTCATGTTTAAGCTATAAAAGTATCTTAACCTTGTCTCTGTGTTCAAGTCTCTCCTTTACTATACGAAGGAAGTTAACAGAAACCAGCTTCCTTGCTTTGTGTTCAATAATGTCTGTTCACCAAACTGTTGAAAGAAATGGCAGAGTTTACTGCTTTGGGACTAATTTAAATTGAGGTAATGTTTGAGACGGTCAATGGGGCCAAATGACAAAATTATGATGAGATGATTTTGGTTAATTTAAGTTTACTCCAGACTTCAGAGTGTAATAATTCATTCCAAAACATGATATGTCAGAAAAGCCTAAACTCTCAGAAAAAAGAGAGGAGTAAATATAGTATTAAATATAGATTGTATTTATATATCATTATAAGTATAAATTAATATACACCAATATATTATTAATATTATAATATATCAATAGAATATAAATGTACTAATAAGTAAATTATATTATATAATACATAACTATATATATTTTATATAAACATATATATGTTTCCAAGTATAAACAAATACACATCAATATTTTTCTGATACAGATGTTTTACGCTGTGCAATGCCCACATATTTTCTTTTAAAATTTCTTTAGGAACATAAATTTTTATTATAATGCATATTTCCCTGCATATTCAGTCCTTGATTAAACCACTTACAAGCAAATCATGTTGCAGTGTTTCCTGACTCTTTCTTATCTAAGATAGAGCAGAAAATGGACTGTGAAGACACTCTTTTATGTTACCATGTCAGACAGCAAACTTATTATTTGGAAAATTCAATAAAACAGGTCAAAGCAGGTTTTAGGATAGTTTTGAACTTTACCAACATTGTGATGACAAGTGCCCCAACCTGCAGGGATAATCAGCAGGGACCCAGGGCAAGGGAGTGAGAGAGTGGGAGGGAAGGAGACAGGAAGAATGAGAGCAATCATACTGATCAAGCTCTGAAAGCTTTATTCAGGAGTGGCAATATAAGCATAAGCAAGATGAGGCTCCAAGAGAGGGGGAAGAGCCCAGGGGCTTTCTGAAGGTGGGGTGGAAATCTTCAGCTCCTGGAACCAACGGTCACAATGCCCTCTTTACCCACAAACATTCTTACTGTTATGACCACGAATGTTCTCTCAGGATTGTTTATGTAAGCTAGAAAATATCCACAAGGCCATAGCTGAGGCCATGGCTCCCAGCAGACAAGGATTTCTAAATAAACACAGAAAAAAGTTCTTAACTTCTATATTTTGAGTCATTTATGAAAACTTCTGTAATTAAAGTTATTTATAAAAATGCATGTTTCTAGACACTATATACTGTACTCCTTAAATCTCTTTGTTGCCAACGTCATTAGACTTTTATACAGCAGATAGCATTCACACCATTGAACTTCTCAGACCCCCAAGGACATGTATGGCATGTACTCACTAATAAGTGGATATTAGCCAAAAACAAAAACAAAAACAAACAAACAAAAAAAACAAAAA
Source organism: Mus minutoides (assembly GCA_902729485.2). Lineage (NCBI taxonomy): Eukaryota > Metazoa > Chordata > Mammalia > Rodentia > Muridae > Mus > Mus minutoides. Next base: position 19,494 of record LR750894.1, on the reverse strand, counting down.
CAAAAAAACCCAAAAAAGCAAAAACAAAACCCCCCAGAATACCCAAGATAGAGACCACAGAACTCAAAAAGGTCAACAAGCTGAAGTGCCCAAATAAGGATGTCTCATTCCCACTGAGAAGAAAGTTATCACGAGTAGGGGGGGGAGGAAGGAACCTGGAGGCAAAAATGGTGGGTGAAAGGGAGTTGGAGGAAACCTGATCTGGTATAGGGTGAGGGAAAAAGACTGAAGCCCTGAGGGCCAGCAGAAAGATTGGAAACAGGCAACTTCAGGAGGTAGGAGGTTAGGGAGACCCTCCAGAATGCACCAGAGACCTGAGAGGTGAGAGATTCTCTGGACTCAACGGGATGAGTCCTGACAGTAGGGTGAGGGAACTTACAGAGCTCACCTCCAGTAGGAAGACAGGACATCAAGTGAGGGATGGGGTTGCCATCCTATAGTCACAACTCTGACCCATAATTGTTCCTGTTTCAAAGAATTACAAGGGTAGAAATGGAGAGGAGCCTAAGAAAAAGAAGGTCCAGCGACAGACCCAAAGTGGGGTCCAGCTCAAGGGGAGGTCCTAAGACCTGACACTATTACTGAGGCCATGGAGTGCTCACAAAAAGAGACCTATCATGACTGCCCTCTGAAAGATCCAACAAGCAGCTGAAAGAATCAGATGCAGATCTTTGCACCCAACCAATAGACCGAAGCAGCTGACATATGTTGTTGAATTAGGGAAGGCTGAAAGGAGCTGAGGAGAAGGGCCAATCCTGTAGGAAGACCAGCAGTCCCAATTAATCTAGACTCCCCGAGATCTCTCAAACATTGGACCACCATACACTAGATGATATGAGGCCCCCAACACACATACAGTAGTAGACTGCCAATTCTGTGTTCATTGAGAGATGATGCACCTAACCCTCAATAGACTGGAGGCCTCAGGGAGTTTAGAGGTCAGGAGGGGTGGGGGGTGGGGACGTCCATGTGGAGACAGGTGGGTGGGGAGGAGGTATGGGATGTGGAACAGTCTGAGGGAGAATCTTAGGGATGGGGAATAAAATATGAAGTGTAAAAAAATAAATTAGTTAAAAAAAAAAAACTAAAGAAAAATTAAGCAAAAAAGTAAAAAAACTAAAGCTTACTTTCCCCAATAGGTGACCATTTTTAATCAAACTAAGAAAGTTTCCTGCCTCTCAGAACAAAACACTTTGTAGTTATACTTAGAGGATTTTTCTTCATGAATCTGTACAAAGAACACACCAGACTATTTGCTACTGCCCAGGTGTAACTATTCCAGAGTGGGCAAGTCTTTCTTTGCTTCAGTGTCCATGGCCTGTGAAGAAAGGGATGAAAACTCTGTCACCAATAAGAACTTAAAAAGCGAAACTAAACAACTGAGCACAGCCATACATAAACAAGGATCCCCTGACATCAGTCATTCCATACCAGAGGGAATAATAGCATTTTAAGCCTGACTTTGCAGAACAAAGAGGCTTGGATTATCTTGCTATTTCTAGGGGTGCAAATGAAATCAAACTAAAAGAATGTTCAGAAGGGAGCAAATCGTGTTTGATCATAGACTGTGTGGTTGAGGAAAGGTGAAGATAATCAATATCTGGTGTGTTTGAGCAAGCACTACAACTTGCATATCATGGGCATTTTTTTCTATGTCAATTAATTCTCCCTGTTAACGAAGGCTTTGGTTTAATTCTCAAGCCACTTGCCAATGTGAACAGCATCATTGAAGTTTGGGCTTCCCCAGTCCCAATGAATAGAAAGTAGAGGACAGCCAGGGTCCTTCTTTGTAAGTCAACTTTGTACTGTCTTTAAATCAAAGGAGCTTCTCAGCTCGGAGTGGTTTCGTTTAGTTTTTCACATTGCTCTAAACTTCTACAGTTGGGACTAAAAGAAGTGAAATAAATTCATGAATTAATGAGCATTCTTCCATCATTTCAAATCACACCCTAATACATTGGTTTTCTTTGTGACAAGCATTCCTCTATTGGATCTATAATTCTGACCCTCTGATGATTCTTCAGGGTATCAGAAGTAACTATGATATTCTAGCATTAATTCATCCTTCCTTATGAGACAGTTTGCTAAAGTTTTAATAACTTTAAATCTTTAAGCTGGTTGCTGAAATATTGCCAGCCTAAAGTGGGTCATGGCGGAAATATTTCTATCAGAGACACTGTCAGCTGCTATGGCATCTCAACTAACAGCATGACTTATCAGGAATATGTTCAAACATCTACTTTCATCACTGGCTTCCCTTCCCAGAGCACACTCCCTTGAAATACAAAATGAAAATCAATGTAAAATTAATTCATTCTCAATAGGAAGAATATCCATTTTAGTATGTGCAATTAACCAAATGACAAATTTTCTCTATTTGTGAAACCTACACAAATAAATGCTTGATTATAAAGGTCTAGATTTGGAAATCTTAAAACACTAATTAGTAATTGTTTTATATTATTTAGTGTACCTGAAAAATTAAATAATAATTCAATGTTCTCCTTTTAAAAAATGTAATCATGTTGCCAACAACTGAATCATTAAAAATAATAAAAATATAAAAATTAAATTTAACAAATTTGTTCAGAAATGACTTGGTTTTGTGAGGCAAATTCAAACATTTGTCTGATAATAAAGAATTATCATCATTTTGATAATAGGGTTTCACCCTATTTTAGATATTTTCAGATTAGTGGTGAATGGTGTCAAATACATTCATATGTCAATGAAGAGATTTTTGGCTTCAAGATAAGTAGGTTAGAGATATTTTGCCAATATTTGATGAGTGATAAGAATTCTCTTCAATACTAACTCATTGTTTACTTTTGTTTGGCCTCATACATTCCACATCCACATTGTTCTAGAGTTTCCCATGTTACAGAGACACTGTAGGTCTCACAGGGAGGTGATGTGTAATATAGCAACAGTTAGATGAAGAAAAAGTTCAGTGAAGTTTTCAAAGACCAAGGATGAATGGGTGAAAACAGCAACACTATGCCCAAACTCAGAACTGAGTGGACAAGTCATGCTTTGAGTGAAGTATGGAGGACATGGGTAGCAGAGCTGTGAATATTTCTGTGTGTCTATGAAACTACCATCTTGGTGCACAATAACTTCATGACAGTCATTTCCACACTAATTGTACATTTCCTGTTCAAGTTTTTCTTGTAATTAAACATAAATCCAAAGACAAAATGGGAATGGATCATGAGAAACATGACAAGATTAGAGTGGTGGTATAGAGTTGACCACACATAGTCTAGCACAACTTCCAGAGGGCTGCTCTCTCCTATATAGAAAAACCTCAGACTCTTGACATTTCAATAATGTTTTGCAATGTTTAAATTTACTCGTTTTCTATTACTAATTTAATATAATTTATTTTCTACACTAGTTACATTAAATATAGTAACATTAGAGTTAAGCAATGCTGCTGGCTACTTTGGGAACATATCCCCTCCAAAAATTTTTTTTTGGGGGGGTTTCAAGACAGGGTTTCTCTGTATAGCCCTGGCTGTCCTGGAACTCACTTTGTAGTCCAGGCTGGCCTTGAACTCAGAAATCTGCCTGCCTCTCCCTTCCAGAATTTACAAGGCAGGCTTATCCCATTGTGTTAGCATAAGAGATGAAAGACTTGCAAAGTAAGTCACTAGTGCCCTATAAAAGGGCTGGAAAGAACTATTTTAGTCCCATCTCTCTCCTCCATCCCTTCTGTCTTGTGTAGAGACGCTTTCTTTTCACCAGAGGATATAGCAACAAGGTAAAGAGTGGAAAGTACAGAGGGGACCCCTCATCAGAATCCAAATAGCCTAATGGCTTCTACTTCAATTTCCTAACATTCTGAAATATGTGACACTGATTTCTACTATTTGTAAATTTCCCAGTCTTAAGTATGTTTGTTATATCAATACAGATGGGTAACTGTTTTCTTTAAGAAACAGAAAAACAGTAACAATAGATCAAGATTGGCAACTGGATTTGAGTTATCAGCTAACCTGTGTCTACTGTAACAGGGACAGAAACAACCCCACACCAGTCTTTTATTGGCATCAGCTTTGGGTGTTATCATCAAAGACCAGGATTTGTGGGTTCAATGAAAAAAAGCATCTCAGGATGAGTCAGTATGAAGCAGAAAAGGAAGAAAACCCTAGAAAGTGTAAGTGCATGCCAGAGCAAGTGTGGGCTTCCCTAAGAGAGAACTGCAGCTTATTAAAAGTCATTCTTTAGAACATGGATTTTAAGTATAGAGGTTAAGAAAAAGAGACACTTAGAAAAAGATTAAGACATTCTGAACTGTGGGTATAAGCATCTCAAGGGTGGGGAGGGGAGCTACAGTTTATTAAAGAACATTTTTAACCTAGATTTTAAGTATGAGGTGAGGAAATAAAGGGACATTCTGGGAAAGAATAAAACATACTCAAATATGGACATGAGCTTCTCAAGGAAGAGCAGCAATTATTAATAAGTACCCTAGCCCTGGCAAGAGACATGTATACTATTTTCTGTTTGTTTTTGTGGATCTCATATCTAAAATGCTTCCTTAAAAACATTTTTTCCTCTCTTTTTGATAAGCAAGAGCATAGGATGGCTCTGAGCTGCCTTGTGTAAAATCTTAAAATCATAATGTAAAGCCAGGGCCACTGGATGGCACAGGGAATTAATGCATGTCCTTTTACCATAAAGGGTGTTTCTGGTAAGATTCCTAGAGGGCTATAGCTTGGGAAGTATAAAGGCAATAAGTAAATGTTAGCTGTGCATTGTGCTAGAATTCTTTATTCTCATCTAGTAAGAGATTTGATCTCATCAATCAGATTTGATAATGTGGTCAGGGGCTCCCTTTCTTCCTATAATTTCTCCTATTTTTCTGTTCTTCCTGATGTGTGTTGATGGGAGTTGGCCTCCCTATGCAAGTAACAAGACTCACAAAATTTTTCCCAGAACATCAATATTGGGGAAAAACATTTTGTAACCACAATAAATTAAGACAAAATAAGTCTACATTGAAATCCAATATGGACATAATAAAAATGGGACTAATATGCAAATTTAAAAACTGACATTTTCTTTTCTCATATCCTAACTCATTCTAAAGAACTACCAAATTAGCTCTAGCCACATAAGTATTAGTTCTCACATTCTAGATGAAAATTACGATGATGTTCAATCTTAGTTACCCTGTTGGCTTACATCATTTAATCCAAGCAAAGTCTGTCTTAATTGAAACCTACTTCAAACTACTTAGAACATACAATCTTATAATTCCTTTCTACACCTATTCACTGAAGCCATACATGAGGACTTAGAGTATATATTCCTTATCATTTCAATTAATAGATCAATCCAACAATATTCAATCATTCCATTACATACATGCTTGGTTAGTTTTAACTGCTGAGTATTGACATATATACTACTTAAAACAATCTTGAACATCAACATATTTAAGAAACACTGCTATGTGACATTTCCCATGGACATACCTATGGCAAAGCCCATTATTTAAGAGAGAGTTTCCCTTTTCTATTGTGTCTGATTTTCTAAATACAAAGAGCTTATCTCATTATAGACAGCTTAGGTTTCTCTCCTTGTGTGCTATGTTTCAGCATGAATATTCTTATGCATCATGACCTTGTATTCCTCTGTTTTCCCCCTTAGTTTGAAACTCTAACTCCTTTATCTAATTTACTCATTTGAATGAGAACATTGCTTTCTTTTTATACTGCTTCTGTCTGTCACCTTTTTCCTTAAATACAATGTCAACTGTGGCACTGTTGCTTTGAAAAGTAAACTACTAACAATTTCACTTGACCCTTGGCACTGATTTTAACACTGTTCCCTGCTGTTGTTCCCTTCATGTCTATGTGATTGGAGCTGTGTTCCATGAGGGCAGTAGAATGAGTTTATGTGAATGGTATGACTAGCATCACAATTTGAACCAAAGGAGCCCTTCAAGTAGAGTAAGAAAATGTATGTGGATCAGCAACCATGATGCAAACCATTCTTTGCATTATCCTGCATTAAGTTTTTTCATTTCTCTGTACTTCATCTCTAAGTTGTTATTATTATTATTATTATTATTATTATTATTATTATTATTAACAGGGTCTTATGTAGTCCAATCTGGGCTTAATTTTTTTAAATGTAATCCTTCTGCCTGTTTCTCCCAAGTGCTAGGACTATATCTATGTACACCCATGCCCAGTTTGGGAGGTACTGGGGATCAAATTCTGGGCTTTGTGTATAATAAACAAGTATTCTAACAGATAAGCTTCAACCCAAGCTCCCTCATCTGTAAGCTGTGATAATGATCAGTAAGTATCTTAGAATGCTGTGAACTATACATTTACTGCAAGTTAATTATCATGAGTAATAATTGCACTATAATATATATTCAGTGACAATATTATTGTCATTATCACCATCATCATCACCATCATTACCATCACCATCATCATCATTACCATCATCATTATCACTGCTTCACATATATGAAATCAAAACACAAAAATCCATTTATACACAAAATGTATAATATCAGTTTTTGTTGTTTGACATGTCAAGATTTTTGTTGCTCTTACGTACTTATCTGTTATGCCTGGTGAAATGCCTTGAATTAATTGACAATTTAACTCAAGCCCACATGTCATTGATGAGGTAGAATAGAGTATATATCTTCTGTACACTTTCTCCCACCCTTGCTGTGTAGGTTACAGACTGCATATGAAAGTGTGTGTGTATGTATCCACGATGGCTACAAGAGTATACAGTGATTTATAAATGTCCTAAAACTTTGAGAATGTTCTCAGAGATTTGTGGATAATATTATACAATGCAAAGCTGAGTGCCTCAGACCAGCCTCAGTCGGCCCCCCTCAATCCAAGGGAGAAATCAGGGTTCCAGTTACAGGTGGGCAGGGAGTCGGCTAGAAGGGTGACAAACAGACACAGACACAGGGGAGTGTGCTGTATTTGAATGTAATTTGTCTCAAAGCAAGCACCAGTCTTATAAGTGACTTTTACACAAAACAGAGGAATGCATACAAACAGCTAACAGGAACCAACTGGGATAAAAATCAATGTTAACAACTGGGATCAAAAGCAGCCCCACCTAAGGTCAGCTTAATCTTAGAAGCCAGGGGCAAGGGCTTCAGGCTCTTGCCACAGTTCCAATACTAGTCTATTGTATAGTCCACCTTCCTCCTAGGCCATTGTAAATTCCTGTGTAGGGGAATGATTCGGCTATCTATAGTTCTAAGTATTTACTCTAGTTCCTTCTTAGATTAGACCACAATCTTCCCTTTTCCTAGGTCATTATAATTCCTGCATATGGGAGTAACTTGGCTTCTCTTTTAAATATCTGTAGGGAATCTCCATTTGTCAGAAGAACTCACCAACTTTCTTCTAATATGCAATGTAGTCTGCCATACCTGACTGTAATGAAGATTCTAAGTATACTTTGCTAAGCTTGCCCTGAGATTTCTAACTCTATATAGTAGATAGTAATGCCTGATTTCTTTCACTATCTCTCTTACAATACTAGAGACAAATCTGAATGTCACTGAATAGGCAACATTCCAAGCCCAGGGTCGGCTCAAGGACTACCTAGGGCATTGGTGAAAGCCAGGAAGCAAAGTTCAATTTTGTTTAGGTATTTGGCAAGTCATTGCTTAGAGACTCCTATAATAAAACAATACTGAAAGAAAGAGACAGACCCATACTCTGACTAACGCTAGGACAAAACTGGAGCATAGGTGCTATGGGAATGCCATGGTTCCAGGAGACTAAGTTTCCGTGAACTTTTTGCCTCGGGACTGCATCCAGGTTTCTAGGCTTGTCACACGAGTCACTACTGGAGTGGATGTAGCAGCTGAGAAACCAGGCAAAGCTCAAAACACACCATGTACCAACACAAAAGGGTTATATAGTTTCATAATACATTTTCAAAATTTCAATTGTGAATTTGAAATTAATTTTATACTTTCAATCAATGTTCACAGGTCCTTTTGTCTACACATACTATTTACCTTAAGACAGTGGTTCTTAACCTTTCTAAAGTTGTGATCCTTTAATAGAGTTCTTCATGTTGTGGTGACCTCCAAGCAAAAAATTATTTTGTTGCTACTTTGTAACTGTAGTTTTGCTACTATTATGAGTTGTAATGTAAATATTTGATATATAGGATGTTGGATATGTGTTGGGAGAATATTAAAAAAGAACCAGCAAGTTCCCATACCCTGTCCAGCTACTGTCTGCCTGCCCATTCTCCAGAGGGGCCTGAGCTCCCAATTTCCCTTCACTGACACACCAGCCCCTTGCAATGACCATCCACCCAGTGATCAGCTGCCACAACACTCAGCAAACCAGTAGAAACAAAACTCTAGAAGCTTATAATGAACAAGTCAGATTTAGGCTGAGCAGTGGTGGCACACACTCTTAAAACAAGCACTTGGGAGGCAGAGACAGGCAGATTTCTGAGTTCGAGGCCACCCTAGTAATTAAACAAAACAAAACAAAAAACAAGTCAGATTTATGTATCAATAACTTTTCAGTTCACAAGCTGCCAATACAATAATTTCAGAGACAATTGATAATGATATAAGTTGCCCACCTAAATCAGACAAGTTATCCCATTTATTCTATCTCAATATAATATTCATAACTACTTGTGGCTATTTAAAACCCCACAAGCCAGGCGTGGTGGCGCACGCCTTTAATCCCAGCATTTAGGAGGCAGAGGTAGACTAATTTCTAAGTTCGAGGCCAGCCTGTTCTACAGAGTGAGTTCCAGGATAACCAGGGCTACACAGAGGAACCCTGTCTTGATAAAACAAAACAAAACAAAAACAACAACAACAACCAAAATCCCAAAACAATACAATACAAAACAACAACTACAACAACAACAACAAACCACGGGGTCAGGATCCTCTTCCTGTCCATCTGCCTCCATCTTGGCTTCCCCTCTCTTCCTCTCCGCCTCTCCAACTCTTAGCGCTGCCTCCCCTTCCCTGTCCAATCACAGGCACCCTGCTGCACTAACATTTAAATAGATTGGACAGGGAAAATTCTGTCATGGATCTGTGACTTGCAAATGGATCGTGACCCACAGGTTGAGAACTGCCGCCTTAAGACAATATCTCATTCCCTTTCAAAGGCTATGTGTGTTTCAATACACAAAACTTCAAGTCATTTGGCTATGAAGACTTCATTGTTTTTTACAACACTGTGTGTGTGTGTGTGTGTGTGTGTGTGTGTGTGTGTGTGTGTGTGTACATGTGAGGGGACTTAGTGCAGATGCATGTATGCTCACACACATATGCATATGGACATGCACACACTGAGGCAGATTTGTTTTATTCTGGGAAGCTGAGCGTTGTAAGCAGCCTGAAGGGATCTCATAGCAGGTAGAAAAGGTATTCAGAAATGAGCTTGCTGCTAATAATGTGTTTGCTTTGACTAAGCGATATCCCAACTGGTTGAAACAAATGGAGATTCTTAGACATTATCTTCCGTTTGGAGTTAATTTCTCTCTTGTCCAAACTCAGCAGACAATCTTTGAACCTCCTGGGGTCTTTTCCATCTCAGACACTGAGTTGTAGAGCCACACTGTTTTTGAAAGATGACAAGGCCAGATCTTAGGCCCAACACCGCAGAGTCACTGAGGGTTGGTTGCAAAGCTGGATTTCTCTAAAGACAATTTTAAAATAGAAAATTTAATATTGAGTTATATGACTTATAAGTCCAGCCACGTCTTTTGTTCACACAGGATAGTATTTTTTAAGCTTCACAGGGGGTCAGTACAGATGCTGAATTCTCTACAAACTAACATCCTGATATAGGACACATGAAGATGGTGCTTAGCACAGCAGCAGAAGCCAGGCCTTTACTGGTCACCCATTTATGTCCAAGTCAGACAATCCCAGAGGAAGGGCTTGAGTCCTCATTCTCACTCAGCTTCAATATGACCTCAAGGACCTGCATTTCCCACTTAAGTTTTCTCTCTCAAGCTTCTCTACATATTTATCCCTGTCAAAAGATAAGTGTTCACAAAGTAGGGAATTAAAATGGGTGCACAGTCCACTTCATGAATGCAGTAATAGTGTCAATCTACCTTGAACCACCTAAACTTATTTGGTATTTGCAATGACCTGGCAGCATAGCAAATCAGAGAGTTATGTTTTAGCCCTTGTCAGTCCAAATTCAGAGAACCTATGCTTAGCCTTTAGGCTATGTTCTCTGCCTCTCAATGGATAAATTGAGATTCATAATACAACATATCATGATACATGTGCTAGGTACAATGATAAAACTATATGCATGACTTTAGGTCAATGAAGGAATGAGGAGGTCTAGTCTCCACTCAAGGTCAGCAATGTGTGTGATCACAGGGCTTCAAATTCTACACCATTACTGTCTGTCAAGAGAAGTGGATGAAAACAATAGCCTGGTGACCCCCATGGGTGATGCCTGCCCCTCAGCAAGTACAAGATTAAACCCTGATTCAGCATGCCTCTGAATGAACTGCTACAAAGAGGGTGAAACTAGAGAGCAGTGGGGTTCTTTCTACCTGCTAAGATTTCCTCTGTAGCAAGCTGGGCACTTCAATTTATTTTAATACCATGCCTAGCTCTTTACTTCTTAAGGGACTCTGTGGACATAAGTATCACTAGTTACTTGTAAAAGCTACAGGCTATTCTAGAGTGACAACAGCTTTTGAAATGGAAATACAATGATCTGGGAACTATAGAGTCTCTGTGGGAGCACATACACCAAAGTGGAAATGTTTGCAAGCTCTTTATCTCCAGTGTACGTGACATCAAAGGCTTTGTGAGATGCATGGCTTCATGCTAGCAGCGAAGTTTCCATCTGATTCCCTGCTCCCTTCAGCACCAGTTCTGGGAAGCAGCAATTCTCTCTGTAATTGATTTCAGTTTTAATGACTGAGATGCATTGGTGAAACTACTTGCATTTCTTTTTCTGGAAAGTCAGATGGGAAATAAATTTATGCTAAATGGTCAGCATAAGAATATTCCACAGCACAATTTAGAAAGGCAGGGAATTATTTCAATGAGTAGGCTAGTTTAGAAACAAAATGTAATATAGGATAGCACTTCTTGGAAGAAACATTGAAATTAATTGAGTAGCCAGAAAGGATAAGACATCTGCAATCTCAGCCCTTGGAAGGATAAGGCAAGGGATATCTCAGTTCAAAAGCAACTTGGACTGCTCAGTGAGTTCAAGGCCAGCTCTGCTAGCCTATGCCTAAAATAAACCTAGGTTTTAGGTAAAAATTGAGGAGATCTATTGCCTTAATATTGACAAGTGGGTTAAATACAAATATTGGACCGATGTAAAGATGTAAACATTTATTGTTATCACAAATGAGATTTACATGTATGTGTGTGTGCTGCTTTGGTGCCTGGGAGGTTAACCTCAGCCATTGTATACAGAAAACATACCTGGGGCTTCATATAGCAGTTTCCCCTTCTAGAACAATCAGTTTGGCTTAATTTTAGCAAAGACTAGCTAGCCAACCAGCCAACCAACCAACCAACCAACTCACTAATTAACCAACTCACTAATTAACCAAATGAAGGATAAACACTTGTGCTGACTCAGTAATGGTTTTGAAAATTCTAGAGTCAATGAGCCACCAACCAATGAGCATACACGGCTGGACTGAGGATGCCAACACATATGTAGCAGATGACCTCATCTCTTTGTGCCCTCTGTCTCTATGTGGGTTTCCCAACAACCAGAGTGGGAGCTCTCCCCTAAATCTATAGCCAGACTATAGTATCCATTCTCTAACCGGGCTGCCTTGTCTGACCTCAGTGGAAGGGGTGTGCCTAGCCCTGCAAAACTTGGTACACCAGTGTGGGGGAGGTCCCCACCCTCTCAGAGGAGAAGGGGAGGGGGAATAAAGGAGGGACTCTTTGAGGGGAAACAGGGAAGGGGCAGCAGTTGGTCTGTAAATACATACATATATACATACATACATACATACATACATAAGATGAGAAAAAAATTTTAGTCAATACCTCTCATCTGCAAAATCAGATATCAGTCTTATCAAAGACAAAGTAATTTTGTTTTCAAGTTCTAAGTGATACAGGATAAAATGTCTGAGTGATAACATTTTACATTAGACATTTAACAGTCATTTTCATGCTGTTAAGCAAGTACTTTACAGAACCTTTAGATATGTGTTAGGTGTTTAATCTGACTCTTAACTTGTTAGAGTAATAAATTCATTATTTTTAACTTTTTTGGGATTGAGGGTTTCACATCATATACCCCAGTTTTCCTCATTTTCTTGTCCTTTCATGTCTGCACTTTGTCCTTACAAACTCTCTCCCAAAATATAAAATATACAAACAAACAAAGCATATAAAACATTTCATCACAGAAGCTGTAGTCTGTCACAAAGAGTCCCACAGTCCACACATCTTCACTTGCAGATGTTCATTGCAATGAGTCTTTGGTCTGGTTCATGGTCTCTGGCTTCTATGACACCATCAATATTGGATCCTCATCAGGACTCCTCCTGGTTATACTGGAGTTGCCCTGTGTTATGGAGATCCTGCAGCTTTGGATCAGGCAGGACTGGCCCTTTCACAAGTCCCAACCTTTGGCAGATGATATAGATTTGGCGGTGGGCCAACTCAGATTCTTGGATCTGGGCTTGAGTCAGGCTTGGATCTGAGCTGGTCAGCCTTCCACCAGCTCTCCCTTATCCACACTGCCAGGTAGAGCTCTCCAGTTCTGCTCTGGCCAGGCTACCCAGTACTGCCATCAGCAAGAGGCAAGGTCAGCTCTCCTGTTCTCATGCCCTCAAGGCTGGTTCAGCCACACCCATGCCTAGAGAGATAGTTCCACTGTGCTTCCAGTCCAGGAATATATGGCCCAGTCTCCCAAGCCTGTGAGGAGCTGGGACAGCTCACCTGTTCTCACACCCTCAGGGCTGGCTAACTTGTGCCTATACCACCCGAGTCAGCTCTGTTGTACTCCCCAGAAGACAGTGTGCATGGCCTACTCTCCTGAGTGCTGCAGCAGATGAGTGTGAGGTCTGGTTTACTTGCTCTCATGACCACAGGGCCAGCTTTCCAGACTGCCACAGGGTCAGGGGTGAGGTGAGGAGGGCATCATCCCCTGCACCCATGCCACTTCACAGAAGAACTCAAAGAAGGACAGCTTTCCCATGTTCTCCATGCACCTCAGGTGTGTGATTTAGTTTTTTAGTATCTTGCAAGAAACCCATCTTTCTTAGAACTTGGAATCAGTTTGAGGTTCACACATTCATTGAAAATTATCAATTGAGTGTCTCATTTCTTGGTATGTGTATAATTTGCTTCCAATGTCTAGATTAAAAAAAAAACTAACCTGTCATACCTTTTTCTCTGAAGTTTTTGAATATTGAGGTTTAAAATTATATCAAACTCAATATTTTCATTTTATTTCAAGTGAATTGAAAACATTTTTATTAATGCTCCTTATTCCTGTACTAACACACAAGGACAGATTTTAATGCTGAATATTGTTCTCAAGTTTCTCAGCAATGTCTAGCACTTCAAGCCTTCCTTTCCTTCTCCTCATACCTTGCTCCATATTTTTCTCAGAATCAATTCCAGAATTGCCTGTGTATTGCACTTGAGTCTGACATACAATCTACTCTGAAAATTTTCAAGTTTTATAGTTTGGCTTGTAATTTCTCTAAAAATAATATTTTCTTACAATGAATCTTTAAGTACTTTTATTGTTTATATTTATATTACTATAGGATTAGTATAGGACTTTCATGAATTTATTCTTCAACACTGTATTTTGCAGTCTTGAAGAATAACAGGTAATTAGGAATGTGTCCAATTTTATTGCAAGATGTTCCTTTTTAAGTGTTTGCTCCCCAAGAAAAAATATGCAATGTGTTATGTGATGAGAATTGACATATTAGTAAACATAGGATACAAACATTACTCTCTCCTCTTAACAAAGAAAGATTTCAGCAATTCAAAGATCTAATTTCAAATAATGACCTCAAAACTATAACACTGAAACTAGAGTATACAAGATAATATTTTGAATACCAGATCTGAGCTTTTAATTTTAGGTTTTATAACTTAATAATCAATTATTTCACCAAAGGCTTTGATCATTCACATATTTAGTTGTGGTATTCCAATAATAAGATCACAGGAAAACCAGTTCTTTAAAAAAAAATTAGTAGCTTTTATCTGCAAAGCCACATGCTATTCTTAATGTCTAGCTGTTGTAGGTGAATTCGTGTACCTTTATAGCGTGAGGCAAATAAACCTGTTCTAGCCTTAGTAGATGTGGTGGTTTGTATATGCTCAGGCCAGGGAGGAGCACTATTAGAAGGTGTGGCACTGTGGGTGTGGGCTTTAAGACCTGCATCCTAGCTTATTAGAAGCCAGTATTCTGCTAGCAGTCTTCAGGTGAAGATGTAGAACTCTCAGCTCCTCCTGCACATACCTGCTTGGATGTTACCATACTCCTGCCTTGATGATAATGAACTGAATCTCTGAACCCATAAGCCAGCCCCAATTAGATGTTGTCCTTATAAGAGTTGCCTTGGTCACGGTATCTGTTCACAGCAGTAAAACACTAACTAGTACAGAAGATGAAGTTATAATGTTATGCAAGTAAGCATTCTGAATATCTCCAATAGAAACCAGCATCTTCTATCACAAAAACACTTTTCTTGTCCCATCATTGGCACTTTGGATATAGTCTCATCTAACATTGCACAAGTTTTATCTTTTATGTTCCCCACAAAAATTTCTTACAACATTCATGATAAATATCCTTATGCATTTCCACTAGCCTGTGAATTCACTGAGAATAAAATTCCTCATATACATATGAGGAATAAAGTGGTTTAGTATAAGCCGGGCAGTGGTGGCACACGCCTTTAATCCTAGCACTTGGGAGGCAGAGGCAGGTGGATTTCTGAGTTCGAGGCCAGCCTGGTCTACAGAGTGAGTTCCAGGACAGCCAGGGCAACACAGAGAAACACTGTCTCGAACCCCCCCCCCCAAAAAAAAAGGTTTAGTATAGACATTGATATTTGATTCATATTTACAGGCTGTGAATATTGAAGTATTATAGATTTTTTCATTTGCTACACTATAAAAATTACTGAAATTTATTTTTTTAAATATACCAAATATGCTCTTGTTAATTATTTCTACAATATTAATTATCCTTGTCCATTTGCTTTTTCAAATTTCGACTTCCTTTGAAATTTATTGACCATATATTTAATTTTAATACCACTTACCCTATGTTGCATCATTCTCATTAGCTTGAAAAACAAGTATTTTTATTCTCTTGTTGTTAAGGTCAAAGAATGTTCCCTTTACTTTAAGGACAATGCAGTGCATTATTTGCATTAGTAGAGACATTAAAGGAACAGGAATTAAATGTCAGAAGATGGAAAACAAACAACCGAGCAAATGGAAAATAAAATCAAAAGGCATAACTCTCTTTATATCAGGCAAATCAAACTTCAAACAAAAACTAATTAGAAGATATTTTAAAAGACAGACATATAAATAAAAGAAAAACTCATCAAGAACCTATACCAGTGCTGGTTGTTGAGACTTGCTCTGGTCAAAAGAGACTTTACCTGAAGCCCTGATGAACGGAGAAGAAACAGAGCTCCATCTTGAAACTAAAGAAACATGACTGGCAGAGCCAGAGATAGCCTGGAGCCAGGGCCTTGTGAGCTATCCTCTAAGGCTCTGACATATGGAAGAGAAACAGAGAGCCTTCTAGAAAACCAGGGCTGAGCTTGACACAGCTGGTAATGGCCTGGTGCCAGAGCCTTAGGGGAACTGTGGCTTCAGACCCTGAGAACTTATCTCTTCTTTTTATGCATCAAATATTACATGTCTTTCTATTACACTTTCAATATTCCATAGTAGGGGCTTAAGCATTCTTGATTATTTGTGCTGCTTTCGTGTATTTCTATCTGATCTTAGTGTATATCTACCTGATATTATTCATCCATAAGAATTCTGTAATATTCTTACTTCCCAAGCTTTTCAGTAAAACACGAGACCCAGAGGATAAGCTAATGAAAACAGAAGGAATTTTAGTTTACCATTATATTGAATTCTCACATTTTAAAGAAAAAAACATTTTATGAAAGTATTTAATGTTTTTTTATAGTTTTCTCTCTTTACTTTTATTAAAAACTTGATAGAAATTAACTTTGAATTAGATTAAGTTAAGGATAAAAATCAACTTTAAAAACCTAAGTAATAAAGAGAAGATTCAAATCTAAGTAGTATCTCTGAAATAATTTAAAAGATTTAATTAGATATATTACATTTTATATATCTCTCTCATATGTGCATGTGTGTATGTGTGTGCATGTGTAAGTGTACTGGTGAGTTGTGGAAGTACATCAGTGTGTGTGTGTGTGTGTGCAAGTGGACCAGTGTTGTGACATATGGGTACAGCTAAGGGGGCAAATAATTTTGAGAGTGAGTTCTTTCCTTCTACCTTGTTTTGATGTGTGTTTCTCTCATTATTTCTGCTTATATTTGTTAATTTCTATTTCTGAAATAAAACACTATGACAAAGGTAACTTAGAAAAGGAAGAGTTTATTTTGGGCTCATGGTTTCAAAAGGAAAGGTTCTATCATCATCTTCATTGGGGAGTTTGGCAGAGAGGCAGGCATGACTGACAGCTCACATCTTAAACCACAAGCAAAAAGTAGGAAAAACAAACTCAAGATGACACAAAATTTTAAGTTCTTCAAACTTGTCCTCAGAGCCATGCTTCCAGTATTGCCACATCTCCCTTACCTCCTCCACAAAGTGCCACCAACTGGGAACTTCAAATACCTGAGATCATGGGACACATTTATCATTCAAATCACCACACTCCATCCTGCATACACCAGGCTAGCTGAGCTTGGAGCTTCTGGTTAATTCTGTTTCTGCCTCCCATCTCACCATAGAAATGCTGGCATCTCAAATGCACAGCACCCAGCATTTTACATGTAGTTCAGAGATCAAATTCAAGATGTCAGACTTGCTCAATTAAATGTCTTATTATCTATTTCTGATCCAGAAAGAATGTTTTATTTTTTCCCCACTTTATCTGAAATATAATTTTTAAGCATGGTTTTAAGACATGCTAAATTATTTGAGCATATCATTTAAATGTGGTGCTAACCATAGGCATGATTATTCTGAGCACAGTATTGAAACAAATTAAAGGATTTTTTCCCTGTGTTTTCCTGCGAAATCATTATGGATTTTTGGACATAAACAAATTTATTATAGTAATCACTAGGGAAATATTGCTTTGATATTGTAACAAATGTATGGTCATTTTTGTTCATCCTATACTGTGAGTACCGTGTCTGTTTTTGAGGAAATAACATTACTTTATTTTTGCCCTGTGATATATGCATCCTGTTACCAAATAAGTACATCTGTTGGTTAGCACACTGTCTAGATTCCAGACTATCTTAACAAACTAAGGATGTTCTCATAGCCATGCTTTCAAATCAATGGAAGAAAAAAAAAAAAAAACACTTCCCACGCCTCCTCTGAAAGTTGTTAAAAGTTGCTAAAATTAGTTAAAATTTCTAGAGTTACATTTAACATCTTTAAAGGAATTTTAAAAGATGATTTTTAAATGTCAAACACTTTATGAGCTTAACTTTATTAATATTCTAATTATTAGAAAACATCTTTGGTATATAGACTTGTTGACAACCTATGAGGTTATCCACATTTAAGCAAGGCATATCTATTTTCTTACCCATTTCCTCTTATGTAAGTTTTTGCCAGTGGAAATAGTACTGACATTTTTCATAAGCAATGTCAAATTGCTTCTTGAAAGATAAATCATAAACTTGTTCAAGTATAAAGGAATTTTATGCGATAATATTGTTGCATAAAAGTTGAGGGTTCTAAGCTCATGACTTTGTTGATGACTATTTTTCAAAATCTACTGCATTCATTTAACAATTTAATAAAACATTTAGTTTGATTATATCTTACATCTGTTTTGTTCTTAATATAGATACTAAACTTACAATCATAGTTCATTAATATGGTGCAACATATTCAAATCATGACTTTAGAAATAAGCTTGTTTAGTGTCATATCATTATTCTCTACTAAGTAAAAACTTTCTGTCTCCATTCCTCTGTTGAGGGACATCTGGGATCCTTCCAGCTTCTGACTATTATAAATAAGGCTGCTATGAACATAGTGGAGCATGTGTTCTTATTACCAGTTGGAACACGAAACTTAGAATACTCAAGATACAACTTGCAAAACAAAAGAAAATCAAGAAGAACGAAGATCAAAGTATGGATACTTCATTCCTTCATAGAATAGAAAACAAAACAACCATGAAAGGAGTTACAGAGAAAAAGATTAGAGCTAACACGAAAGGATGGACCATCCAGAGACTACTCCACCAGGGGATCCATCCCATAATCAGTCACCAAACCTAGACACTATTGCATATGCCAGCAAGATTCTGCTGAAAGGATCATGATATAACTATCTTGAGTGAGGCTATGCCAGTACCTGGCAAATACAGAAGGAGATGCTCATAGTCATCTATAGGATGAAACACAGGACCCCAATGGAGGAGCTAGAGAAATTACCCAAGGAGCTGAACAGATCTACAACTCTTTAGGTGGAACAACAATATGAACTAACCAGTATCCCCAGAGCTTGTGTCTCTAGATGCATATGTAGCAGAAGATGGCCTAGTCAGCCATCACTGGGAAGAGCGGCCCCTTGGTCTTACAAACTTTAGATGCCCCAGTACAGAGGAATGCCAGTGCCAAGAAGTAGGAGTAGGTGGGTAGGGGAGCAGGGCGGGGGGAGAGTATAGGGAACTTTCAGGATAGCATTTGAAATGTAAATAAAGAAAATATCTAATAAAAAAACTTTCCATTATTCATTTTTGTTAGCTTCATAATAATTCTGTTTGTTTTTGTTTTGTTTTGTTTTTGGTAGTGAGAATTGAGCTCAATAACTTCTTCCTTTTTGGTGCTAACTAAAAGCAACTTAAAGGGTATATACTATTAATTTAGATATGTAAGTATATGCAAATATATATATATATATGTATATATATATATATATATATAGTTTTATTGCTTACAAACTTTTTCAATATAAGTCTGTCCAATTAGATTTGTGTTTTTAAACTTCTTTAAAAACTTCTTTTTAAATATGGTTTTAATTTTTGAGATTATAATTACATCATTTCCTTTCCTTCTTACTTTCTTCTCTTTTTTTTTTCAACTTTTATTAGATATTTTCTTCATTTACATTTCAAGTGTTATCCAGAAAGTTCCCTATATCCTCCCCCCTCCCGGCCCTGCTACCCTACCCACCTGCTCCCACCCCCTGGCCCCGGCGTTCCCCTGTATTGGGGCATATAAAGTCTGCATAACCAAGGGGCCTCTCTTCCCACTGATGGCCAACT